>JAPYZF010000761.1:0-16238 GCA_030523045.1 Meteorus cinctellus
ATATTATGGCTTTCAATGTCTTTTCATGGTTAACATTACATTTTCTCGCTATTCATTTATGGAAGACTGAATCTATACCTGCAGATTGTACATTTCTATGAATAATATAGTTGCATAAAAAACAAGTAAAATTCGTTTAATATTTATTCATGCGAATATCATCATAAGTGCACCTTTCTCGACTATTCATGTGACGAATTTCTTTTCGATTGTTGATAAGTTGGAAACATTCAAATATTCGTGACGTTCCCATCCACCGGATCCATCACTTCATCCAGCAGAATGTTTATAATCATTTTTATTTATTTACTTTTATCTCCACACGTTCCGCACGCTCCGCACAAACGAAACTGAGGTTTGGTTTCCCTTGCGTTGACTAAACGTGTCAAGCTTGATATGGTCAACACTCAACGCTAATTTCCCCCACCAAGCTCACCAAATTATGTTGGCTGGCCGCTATTTGTGATGCTTAACGTTGCTCAACGTTGAGTTAGTCTAAACACACCTATTGCTTTATCGTCGTTTTCACAAACGTAGAGTAATGGCGCGCAGAATAAAATTTTCGGAGTCATTTTTGTTTTGTTACATCAAAGAAGTATAACTTCTCATGTGCGTATATGTATACAGACGTTTTTTTGTTAGGTTGAAAAGTATCGATGAAAGCCAAACTCAATAGAAAAAAGTGTATTTAGGAGATAATGGAAATGTTCATGCATATATTAATGAGAGTCATATAACGAAACCTGGATATTCTCAAATGATGCGTCATTGCTAATCTGAAGATCACTTAGCCCCAAAACTGGAAACCGTCAATGAATTGTCAGATACAATAATATTATTTTGAGAAAATGCTCTCCAGATTTATAAGGAGAGGAATTGCAGTCTTTTCAAAATAGAAATTCGTCTGCTTTACAAAAGTAAGTGGTATATCCTACACTGTATTTAATCCAATGCGATCGACGCCCTTTATATACAAATGTGAAATATACAAATCATAATAAATATTAAGGTAAGAGTCTAGTTCTCCGGAAGGTCGTTCTAACGGTCGACAATTAGTGAAATAGTTGAAGCTGCTTATAATGATTTGAGGCCCGATAGCAAATCTCAGTGTCATAGTTGAAAGCGCAATTTCTGAATAAACCTAAAAATAATTGATAAAAAAAATATCCACGGATTGAGACACTATTTGAAAATACCCGTTGATAGAATGTTTATCAGTCGATAAATCGATTTCAATATTTATCATTCTTACACTTGTGGGAAGGAGGATATTGCTCTAGGTAAAATTGACAATGGTTGATGATTATCATTTAGATATGTTACCAACGTTTTGTGTTGAGCAGTAGTGAAGAATACCGTATGCACGCGTCCCCTCACCCTTTAACATCGATGAATCACCCTTTCCCTATTGTCTGGTCAACGGTACATTCCGAAACTTCTCATTTGAAAGTGTATGTTCTGAAAATATTCGACGAAAATGAATATCGTCTCATATGTTGTTATTGCTTGGAGTGGAAGCAGACGTAGACGTGTGAGATCCCCTCCAGAAACAATTTGTACTCTAGAATATATCTAAGAATATATCAGAGTATAAGTAGAGTAAGGTATTTGAAAATGAATGAATATGAGCTGACAATATACAAAATTCGACCACTCTAATATAAATAAAAGATATGGTTTCAATCATAATGTCGACTGTTATAATAAGAATCTAAGTTACAATCATAACTTGAATTATAAAATCATATATATGCTGCCACTTTTTTCAACATGAATACAATTTCATGTGGAATTGCATATTTCATAAGAATTTTTATTGTTAATGAAAAAGGAAGCTGCGGTCATGAAAAATATAATACATGCGGCTGGAGTTGGCAAAAAAATATAAAACAATCATGAAGTATATTTGCAAATAAAAGTTTTGTGATCAATTTAGATGTATTCACACATACATATATTCCTAAGACGCGGTTTTCATATTTCAATTCATATGTTGTAGATAAGTTGAATAGCATCGGATGTGTCACATTTTCCGTTGAATTTTACAGTAACATTCGTACTTGTAACTCCATTAAGATTAGAAAATATATCCAAAAGAATGTGGCTACCATTTTATTTATGTTTCTCCTATATATTTTTGGTTCGAACTTCATAATAATTCACAAATATATTTCGAGACATACTTTCATCTATCGTCAGGTATAATTCCAGTAACACATGTGAAGATGCATCTTTCTCCTGTACTCTGAGATAGATTTGATTATAACTTTAACTATGAGCTCATGAATTTTCTCGTATGGATATCCAACATTTGATAGATGTTTGCGCTCATCTTGTAACTTCATATCTGAACTTGTTGAATTAGATCGAAATTCCAGTAATGGGCATGCACAGTCATGATAAAGATCGTGCCGGCTGCATGGGTTTATCCCCACTCATTGACTCACTAATTGCGTATGTATATACCTGCATATGCAGCATGAATAATACCGATACGGAATAGTATGTCGGTACACGCTATTGCAGAAGTCCATACTCCAATCGCCAATATGTATGATATGCAATAAACCATTCCTACTTAAACGATTATGCGTGATGATATACCAAAGAGACATTGAAGTTTAAATATCAATGTAGACTCTGGACGATACCCGGCCGCGGCTCGAATTTTCCCTCGATTAGTTTCAAAAAATTTCTGTATGCAAGGCCTAACCATCAACGGTAATATGACTATGGATACAGACTATGGATACAGACTATACATCTGAATTATCCTCACAGACATGAGTCAAATCGTTTAACTTTGGTTGTATAACTTTTAGTCGTGGAACCAAAAGTAAAGAAGTAATTAACAAAAAAAGGAAAAATTTTGGGGACAAATTTTCTTTTTATTGTTATAACTTTTTTTTCTTCGAATTTTACAGAAAAATCGCATCAAGGTGAATCGATAGAGGAGTTTCCAGCAAACAATTTCCACATAATCGATTTTCGAATTTCATTTATTTGTTACTGTTTCTAAGCGCTACAAATGTGACATCATTTTTTTCTACTCGTTAGTATGTATTACTATTAGTCCGGTCAAGTTAGATATGCCAGGTTAAATAAATTCACATAAAGCTGGAAATTTGTATGAATGTTCGGAACACCATTAAACATGAATTGTGAAAAGTCCCCATCGATCCGCCGTTTACAAAAAATTTATCCACGTTCAAAGTTCGCAAATATGGGTTTTTCGCGTTTTTTAGCTAAATGGTAAGTTTTATCATAAAAATAGATCAGATCAAAATTGCAGATCATGCAATCGTCTGTAAAAATTGCCTCCATGCTTTTTTTCTTAAGAGTAATCGTTTCTGAGAAAATAGTTATAACAATAAAAAGAAAATTTGTTCCCAAATTTTCTCTTTTTTTGTTGATAACTTTTAATTTTTGGTTCTATGGCTAAAAATTATGAAACCAAATTTATAGATATTTCAATTCCAACTGAAATGTCTCTCCACATTTTTTGCGCAACCAATAGTTCGAAAGATATGGCGGAAAACCCGTTTTTACCTCTTTTTCAATATGGCGGCCGGGGGACGAGGGTTCAGACTCCACAAACTCGAAGTTAAGCTTCTTATGACCCCCCTTAAACATCGAAAAAAAAAATTGCGTGCTCAAAAAAATGCAAGATCCAATGTTACATTTCAATGGACTAAATTGTTCATCACAAATACTCATTTTATGCAAAATTAGAATGTGCAATTCCGTGTATGGAAAATTGCGATGACACACATAGCAGAAAAAATCCTCTTTCAGGTCATATATTTCACTTTTCTCGAATAATATGAAATAAAAAAAAATTCAATTGTTGCGAAATGCCACGAGGCGGACGTAATCTCATTTGTTTATGCATAGCATAGCATCATATGTTAACATGAGTGTATATACAACACAAGATATCTTAGAAGGAATACAAAACTGTAAACCATTTTTTTGTTCGAAACCATGAAGACTGCAAGGGCGGATATGTCGATAAAGTACTTTATGTAGCCACCCGTTGTCTGCATCAATTTGATTGAATACCGATCCACATGTACATAGTAGTTGTTATTCATGTGAGCACATGAATGTAGACTAAATTGAAAACTTGGCAGAGTCGATGTGTAATACTATCGATAAAAATAAATGACGTTTCACACTCGAGTGGCCAACAGTGGAATGCAGTGTGTTTATAATACGTATGTTTCGATGCCCCCCCCCCCCCCCCATCGTCACACTCACACGGGTGTGCACAAAATTGTATGCATACATATCATTGAGTTTCGTGAAGCCTATTAACGCAGTGTCAATTGTCTAACCGTTTTGCAACGATATCCACGTCGATTGACTAAACCACGAAAATAATTCTGCTTCGAGGTGACAGCAGCATTGTTATGGAAAGTTTTCTAGAATTGTCCCGTATAAGGATGTGAATTCATTTAAAAACTTCTTTCATTTTTATTTTTGATAGAATCAAGATATGTCTAGATAAGTGAGCATGCATACACAATGCAAATATAAATTTTATAATTCGTGAGAATATACTAAGTTCGTTGACTGAAATAATTTAGCGAATGACTTTCATCTATATCTCTACCGGAAAAAAAAAAAATTTGAAGTATGAGTGCACACGAAGATTGAAATTGAACGAGGGTCATTAAGGAAATTAATCGATTTCTCATCTCTCAAATGTAGAAGATAAGTATGTGATACATACAGTATTATGTATAGCTCATAATATCGGTGGCCCCTGACTACTGGATGAGCATGAATGATCTCAACGTATTTGCACAAATAAATCATTATGAGATTCCGTAAAAGTACCTACATGTTGTATCTCCGATACTACTTACGAAAGTATCAATTTAAATAGAAGTTTATTCATATTCTTGTGCCGGGAGAAAAAAAAAAGTAGTTTTATAGAAGTTTTGATGAAGAAATACGTCATGAGAGTGTAAAAACAATTGAAGATGTTTTTTTTAGTTCTGTCAACAAGATGCTAATCAATAGACTCATTTCAATTTCATATATCGTCGACGCTACTGCAGGACCTTGGATCTACTATTGTATGACGAAGATACTAGGCCCTTCTCCAACGACGACGATATCATAAAACGCCGCATGCATGATCATGTATTTAGGGACCTCTCGTGAACATCATGGCGCATGCACGAAACATTCAGTAAATCTAAACGTAAGTAGAGTAGTGTAGTCATGGGGATATCGAATCCACTGAAAACAATGTGCGATAGGAAATATTCTGTCAATCATTTTCTTTCTTTCTTAGTTTGACATATAAACGAACTTCCAAAATAATTAATCTCTACGGAATGGAAAACGCTAATAAAAACTTCATTTTGAAATCCGAGAACATTTTCATTGAACGACAAAAATTGATCCCGTGTTTTCTCTGGTCGAAAACGAATCTTTGTAACAATACGAACTCATTATGAACAGAAAAGTTTATCCAATGACCAATGGTATATTCGGATGAATAAAGTAAACGGAATGGAAAGTTAGATATGCAAATACGTGCATCAGAGGTTTTCAGAATCATATGGTTTTGGGATATTGTGAACGGTACATTATACAATTATGCGCGCACGTTCGTTCTTCAAAGTTCCTGTTATTATAGTGAGCTCTCATATTTATGCTTCGTTCTCGAAAGCCTGACGGAGAAGATTTTACAGTACTTATTAATACAAATGTTGAGATAACTCAAATACAATTTGAATATATTAGAATGTAAAATCTTGTGTATCATGTTTTCAGGTATATCAAATGAAATCCTCACTAACTACTCATTATGTCTTGAAATAGTAGTTTATTATGTATATCTATGAACGCTTAGTGTTTCGATCGAATCTGTCATCAACACTTTATTCTCTATGTCTACCTTTGCAGATTGTGTAGGTACTTTCGAATCACTCATAAGCCTTTTGAATTTGCTTTAATAATAGAAATAGGGAGTAAAAATATTTTGCTTTTTTTTCATTACAAATATTCTGTCTGATGGAGACACATTTATAAGAAATTTACAGTTCTCTCTAAATATCTATAGTCGACAATCTTAGTGACATCAATGCCTGAATAGACCATCCCATAATTTCGAAATGTATTCAAGCATGTATTCGAGATAAAGCTGGGGGAGTTGATGGAATCAGTAGTAGAGTTTTGAAGACTATAGTCAATGAAATTTGCTGTCCGCTTGAATATATATTTAACAAATGCATTAGTAAGGCCATATGGCCGATCCCATTAAAAAAAGCAGATATTATTCCCATATTTAAATCCGGGAACAAACATTTAACAACTAATTACATACCGATTTCGCTTATCTCTAACCTTGCTAAAATTTTTGAAAAATTAATTTACGCTAGATTGTCCAATTTCTGTTCTAACAATAATTTAATATCCGAAAATCAATTTGGCTTCATGAAGAATAGGGGCGCAAATGATGCCTTTGCTTTCACAACAAATTATATATACAACAATATTGATTCTAACAAACCCACGGTTCTAGCTTTCTTAGATTTGGCAAAAGCTTTTGATACTGTCAATCATAAGCTGTTTCTTGATAAACTGTGGCGAAAAGGTATAAGAGGACTTCCTCATGAACTACTTAAAAATTACCTTACGGATAGACAACAATGTGTCAAGGTCAATATGTGTAATAGTGATTATAAAAATGTCAAGGTTGGTGTTCCGCAAGGTACCATACTTGGCCCTTTATTGTTTATTCTATATATTGATGATATTTTCAATGTACTGCCACATAATAGCATAGTTTCATATGCTGATGATACTGCGATATTATGTGGTAGTAATAGTTGGGAAAATACTAAGATAATTTTAATGGAGTGGTTAAATAAAATTGATAATTGGCTGAAGGGTAATCAACTTTCCCTGAATGTGGATAAAACTAATTATATCACTTTTGGTAGTTATTCTGATAGTGTTCCTACTGAATATAAATTATTTATAAATAGTAAAGAACTAAATAGAGTTGTCAGCTGTAAATATCTGGGAATATTCATTGATCAGCATTTGAAATGGAACATTCATATTAATGAACTTGCAAAAAAAATAAAATTTTTCTTGTATATGTACTACAAGTTAAAGCACTGCTTACAACCTATAGTTTTAAAAACAATTTATTATGGTCTATTCGATAGTATAATTAATTATGGAATAATCGCTTGGGGTGGTGCATATGAAAACTCTGTTAAATATCTTGTTAATGTACAAAACAAAATAATTGACAGAATATTCGTAAAAAATCAATTAACTGCCCCGCTAAAACTTAAGGAAAACTTTGTTGTCAGTGCCTTAACTAATTATTTTGAAGTTTGTAAAAACCAATACGTTGAAAGACCTCTAAATACTCGAACCAAACAACTGCCTCTCCCAAAAATTAATAAAACCCTAAGTACTAAAAATGCTTGCTATGTAGCGATAAAATATTTTAATTTCCTTCCTACCGATATGAAACTTATAAATTGTTCTAAAAAGATACTGCGTAAAAAGTTAGGGCTGTGGATAAAATCCTCACCTACTTTAATCTGTTAGATATTTAAATAATTTTGATTTTTGTCAACACTAAACATATAGCACTTATCACTTTGTATAATGAAGACTACTTTCCTTTATTTCATATTGTATAAATAATGTATAACTTTTTGTATTCCTTCTGGTTTCTATGCACAGGTGCAACCCACCTCTATAGAATCTACTTCCAGAAGTAAAATAAATAAATAAATAAATAAATGTATTGACGAATATTCCAAGTAACAATTAAGATTTGCGCTTTCAATACAATCTAATGATGAACTGTCTTTTATGAGATTCCACTGAGCATGCGTATGCGACATTCATCGGTATCGATGTAAAAATATAGAACACTAGCGATAATCATGAAAGAATTCATCCAACAAATAAATGAAATGAATAATGTTTCAGCAATCTACTGTGCCTGATAGATCAATAGTGAGTTCTGTGTGTAAAAGTGAATGAATAATTATGAGAAATACAAGTTTACTCATTGAAATAGAACATGGACTTACACCATCGGCGTAGAAAACCTCCTTGTAGTTTCGCACAAATACCTCGTTGTACTCTCATATTGTAGTTTTACTATCTATCTTATATCACTCAAAAGTGATCACACTTTTCTATTTATATGTTATTTTGCTGACCGATTTCTTCATCCAGTCTCCCTCTACGCTCACGTTTTCATCCGTTTTTATCGTTTATTATTGTTATATTTATCTTTTATTGAGAAAATGAGAATAATTTTCGTTGAAGCCAAATGTCATTGAATTTGAGAGGCTCCGCTATTCTATACTGTCGAAACACTAAATTTGACATGTATTTTATTCAATATCTGTATAGTACTAGTCAGCAAGAAATTGGTTGAATTCACCAGTCTATCGCGACACAGTGCGAGGAGAAAGTCGACAACCAAGTATGCTACACGAGGCTATATTCACAGTACGGTGACGAACGAACGGAGTAATACGACCTGTGAGAGTTTATACGTATGCACGCGTAAGAGTTACTCAAATATTTCACTTCCTTTTCTGTTTCACTTTTTTTGTAACTCTGATTCCCTTCATTTACTATGAATCTAATATATTGCTTCGTCCTTCGTTCAAGCGCACGTCAAACTCGCGATTTCGTAAAATATTGATGTGTCAATAGCATTTAATTTGTTTCGAAATGTATATATTCGAATTGATATTCCCGAGATGTGTTTTCTTTTTTGCAATATATTTGCGTTTGAATAAAGTCTCTATTGAAGTCGATGACCGATAGATGCACGATTTTTCATGTTGTATTTGCGTAGTTTTGAATTCAATCGATGGCTGTGTGTAGAGCGATCGAGGCGATGTCGACGCGTACACTGCAGCATACTGAAGACACTTGCCTTTGCATGGCGGGAAAGCGCTCGACTCAGGTGAATGATTATTGCCCCCACCTTCTACTCAACATACCGACCTCTACCTTCTCATTGCATTACTCATTCTCCTATGTAATATCCTTTACTTGACTCTTCTTCATACGCGAATACAGCCGATATTATTCCTGTTTATTTTCATTCGATACCGCATTCTTATAGCGCTGTTGTCACGTAATGCCATAAATATTCTGTGAATATTTCATGATCATAACACTCCACTGTGGCTTCGCTTGCTTTCATCAGAGTAATTGGGGAAATGTGTATATATGCGCACCGCAATTATTTCTCTACATATTTTATTCTGAAGTGATAAGAGAAGTATTGCAATCGCATAAAATGTGTGTCTGCATTTAGAGACATGTATTTCTTATGATCGTCATCACATAAAGCAATTATGAAACTGCGTATGGAATGTACTTGACTGTTATATTATATTGGCGAATTGTTAAGAAATTTGCTTCCTCGATCTGCGGGCATCCGAGTGACATGTTCCGCAATCATTATTATTCAGTCTACTCCAGTCCACGCATGATGAATATAATTCGTCTGTGAACTTCATTGTATCTTCATCAATAGGCGTAACGCTTTTTTTTTTTGATTTCCTGACAGCATTCGTGGTTCGACATCAATGATATTAATAATAATGATAATAACAATAATAAACGTGCCTTATTTATTCTTTATGTCTACATTTTATATCTCAAATGTTGTTTGCCAGTATTAATTGCTCAGTGTATATTAGTTGTCATTAGTATGGCTAGTTATGTATAATTCAGAGATACAAATCCCATTTTGAGTTTGGGCCTCCTCCCACTGCTTCCACAATTCTCTATTTTTACTTACAGTCCAAACGTCGAAAAAAATGCATGTAAACGCAAGTTAACCGAGAAAGCTGATTTTTGGATATGTTGCAGAGGAGGCTCAAAAAAGCTCAACTTCGAATTGTCGACCAAGATTTCATATGAGCTTTCGCTGCTATTCTGAAAAAGGGTTAAATTGGGTTTTTTTTCTTGATAAGCTGGATCTCCGTCACGATTCGAGAAATGTGTCCGTGCACTTTTTTGTTGCTTTTTTTACGCTTTGCTTTATATTTAGAACCTCAAAAATAAATACAAAAATATGTTTTTTGAAAAAAAAAAAATCATGGCTGTTTTTGTTAGAGTGAGTAGCATGAGAAAAGAAAAATGAGGTGAAATTTTATTCATTTATAACAAATTGTTTATCAAATAAACAATGAAAAATTAGTTTAAACGGAAAAGTTTTTTCTTCATATCGGAAAAAAGAAGTAGTAATCATTTTTAGAAAAAAAATGGTTCCTTAATATTAATGGTAAGTGGTAGAAAATGATTGTTAATTAACAAATGCATTTTTGAGCAGTAGAAGAATTTTTTTAAGGAACGATTTTCCTCTTGGAAATCATTAGAACTATCAAACATTTGGATTTCAAAAGAAAAATTCCAATTATCTTATAAACAATGCATTTGTTTGTAACAATTTTTTAAACAACTGCAGATAACATTTCAAAAATATAATTTCCATGTACGTTCAGATGGAGGAAAAGAGGGTCATTATTATTATTTGGAAAAAAATTAGTGATTCGATGATTAATTCAACTTTTTAATTTTGCAACAATGGAAATTGTTAATGAAAGACTGAGAAATAAAAATTTTTTAATTTTTTCAACGGGGATCTATTCAAAAACCTGTCAAGAATAGCTTCAATGGAGGAAAATAATCTCAAATTTGTGATTAAACAATTATCACACCTACAATGTCCTTGTTCTAGCAGCAAAAAATTGTTGATTAACTATTACGTAACTCATTGAAAAATTACGATAAAAATTTATTCCAGGCGAATTATGGTTTATGCATCTATTCAGTAAGCCCCAGAATTTTTTCAATCCTTAATTTTCATATTCAACATGTTTTTGTAATTTTTGTTCATTAAGTGTCCGAGCTAGGCGTGACTTGTGCAAGTCACAGCACCCGTTTTCAGCTGTATTTTCATCCGCCTGGAAAATTGTTAATATTAATCCTACAGATCCGACAATCAAGACTTTTTTCAGGAAATTTTCTCCTCTGTTCGAATCTTTTTTTAGATTTGAAAAACCTCAATTAGTTTCTGAGATATTTGCAAAATACAAAACCCCTTTTTTCAGTTTATTGTTTGTAACTATTGCAATTTTTGTTTGCGGAACGTGATTTCTACAAGTTGTTGCAAGATATTGTTCGGTCTTGACTGACCTTACCATCCCACTCATCATTCCATCATTACCGAGCCATCGTCAAAATATTTTATCCTTCATTACCTGACCGCGCTCGAATAAATGCGCTACGTGCATTTATTCTCATGACGACTTGCAACCATCTCAAATGGATGGCATTTTACCAAATTATGACCATTGTACTCCTCTTTTCCGGTGATATTAAGCTGTGAGAACAACTCACGAAAGCCAAAATGCAATTCGGCATGAGAAAATATCAAAGTCAATTCAGCTTTTCATAAATACCGAGAATCAAACCCTACCACTTGGATATTCCATCCAATGGTCGTTCAGTAAAATTATAAATAACAAATCAGAGAACGTTCTAGATCACTTCTACTCAGGCCTTCAGACCAAGAACAACATCTATTCAGAGATCCAGTTCGAGAACACGTCATCAAAAGACCAAATTAGGAGTCAATATTCAATCCATCTCGAATCTTCATCAAAGTTAATTCAGTTGAACAACCAGATAATCAGTTAATCTTATTTACTACAAACCTAATAAATCCGTTGATTAAACACGTTAATCTTAAGTTTTCATTATGTAAACTGAAATATTCATCAATTAATAATCGAACCAGTGAATTTAATAAATATAAAACGTCAACAGTAATCATTCTGCATTGCATCTAATCACACACCTGATCCTCGACCACTTCAGCCGTGGGCCATGATAGTGAGCAACGATTCCTCTACTTTATTTGGATATTTATTCAAAATTCAATTGTTATATATTCTGTTGTATTATTTGGAGCGGGTGGATCTGTCATCAAGAGAGAAAGGTATCCACAATCAAGATGTTTCAATAATTTGCACACATCAACTTCCAGAAATTAATCTATTCTGCTCGTTCCAACGGCCAACGTTACATTCAGGCCATAACAATGGCTTCAATCTCGATCATCAACGTATTGAATTGTTCATATGTGAATAACATCTCGTGTCCGCCGACAAGATACAAATGTTTCTTGAAGCTTTTTACAGCAGCTTTTCATAAACCACCAACGTGTGGCGCTTGTGGTGGAATAAAGTGCCACTGAATTCCTTTGCTTGATAAGAAACCCTGAATCTTTTCTTGAGATTCTATCGTGCTCAAATGCTTAGTTAATTCAATCAGACTGTTGTTAGCTCCGACAAAATTGGTACCATTGTCACTGTAAATATCTTGACATTATCTGCGTCGTGAGATGAAACGTTTCAAAGCAGATAAGAAACCTTATGATGTTAAATCGGTAACCAACTCAAGATTAACTGCCTTGACTGATAAACAGACAAATACAGCAACGCATGCTTTTAGTCTGGTTTTGTTACGAAAATTTGTTCTCGTTCAATACGAAAGGTCCACAGTAGTCGACACCCACTAGACTGAATGGGCGGGAATGAGTTACACGTGGTCGAGGTAAATCACCCATAAAATAATTAGTCGTAGGTGGTTTTGCCTTGCAGAATTGTACACATTCCTTGAGAACCTTGTATACCTGACTCCTACCGCCAATAATCCAATATTTACGTCTTAAGATATATAATGTTTGCTGTACCCCTGCATGCCAATGCATTTTGTGAAAATGTTCAATCATAAATCATGTGACATGATTGTTTTTTGGCAAAATGATCGGGTGCTTGGCATCGAAAGGTAAATCGAAAAATGATAAGCGACCGCCTACTCTCATGACTCCTAGTTCGTCCAACTTTGGGACCAACTTTGCAAGTGGAGTGCGAATACAAATAGCAGACTTGGATTCAGTAAGGATTTTCCATTCCATGGTAAATGCTTGTCGTTGTATTGCTTCAATTATACGGAGTTCATAGTAGGTTAATGGGCCCTTTGGCTGTCGACCCCGGTTAAATCTAAAACGACAGGCGAGTGAGCGTTGCATACGGTTTAGCGTGGAGAATCTATTGAGTGTTGTGAACTCCACAGTTGACGTCATCAAACAAGTTGCCCGTCGTTGTTCAGGTATTTCTTCCAACGCAGATAAAGGAGTCGTGGGACAACCTTTATGCAATTGCTTTAGCCATGGTGGGCCGATTCACCACATGTTCATCGACAATAACTCGATAGGTAAAACTCCTTCTGATACAAGGTCTGCTGGATTATCTTTTGTTAGTACATGTCGCCCACAATGTATATCTGTTTTGTCTTGAATGTCTGATACCCTATTTGATACGAAGGTTTTTAATTGATGAGGTCATGTATTCAACCAGTGCAGTACTATAGTCGAATCGGTCCAATAATATATGTTATCAAGTTTTATTTTGATTGCGGTTATTGTGGTTGTTATTAAGGAAGTTAGTAGTTGATTCCCACATAATTCAAGCCTAGGTATGGTGATGGTTTTTAAGGGGGCTACCCTTGATTTGGCATATAATAATTGTACTCGGACCTTTCCCTGATCGTCAGTTGTCCGCAGGTAAATACATGCACCATAGGCCTTCTCGCTAGCATCACAGAATCCATGAAATTGAATGGTCTTGACTGTTGATGACATTATTGTACGAGGAAAAGCAGTTTAATTTGAAGAGCCTGATTGATTGCAATATGTTCTCCATTCAGTATGAAGCTCCATTGGTGATGAGTCGTCCCAATCAAGTTTTGCATTCCATAATTTTTGGATGAATATTTTTGCTATAATAATGACCGACACCATTAAACCCAGAGGATCAAATATCTTTGCAATTTCTGACAAAATACTTCTTTTGGTAAGTTTGATTCCTTCTTTGGCGAATACCGGTTTTATTGTATATATAATATTATCAGATTTTGATTCCCAACGTATACCTCAGGTCTTCAACGTGGTGTTACCTAGTTGTAGATGAGGATTAACGTTTTATTTCGGAATATTGTCCAACGCCGAGGTTTTATTTAAGTCCCATTGTCCAAAGGTCAAACCGGCCTTCTCGAGAATTTGCGTTATCTCTTGTCTTATCTTCATTGCTTCTTGTATATTTTATGCTCCAGTGAGTAAATCGTCCACGTAGAAGTCTTCTTTTAAAATTTTGGCTGCCATTGGAAATGAATTACTTTCGCCTTAAGCTAGTTGATGCAGACAACGGATAGTTAAATATGGAGCGGGTTCAAGTTCAAAGGTTACGGTATTTAATTCGAAGCATTGTATCTTATTGGTTTCCTTATTTCTCCATAAAATATGTTGATATTTTCTATTTTCCTTTCTTACTAGAAATTGACGGTACATTTCCTCAATATCGCCGGTCAATACTATTGGATATTTTCTGAAGCGAATTAACAATGAAAATAAATCTGACTGGATGGTATGTCCAGTAAAGAGTGTATAATTTGAGGATGCGCCTGTTGCTGTGTTTGCAGAGTCGTCAAATACAACTCTTACTTTCGTGGTCATGCTACTTTCTACAATCACGGCTTGACGTGGTAGGTTATAATTTTTTGAGGTCGCAGGTAATTCATCGATTGGACACATGCGGTGAAGATCTAAATATTCTTGAAGGATGTTATACTCAGTTTCTAAAGTTCGGCTCTTTTTCAAATTTCTCTTTGTATATATCAACCTTTTGAGGGCTGAGAAATGAGAATCTCTTAAGTCTGGACTCTTTGGATTGAATAGTAAGGCTTCTATATATCTCTAGTGTAAGTTTATTGGTGGTTGGACATTCTTCAATTTCCCAAAATTTGTTCAAGTCAAATTCATTAATCTTGGTAACATGACACTGTGGCGCTGTAACATATTTGCTCGAGGGTGCAGCTCCACCTAACATCCATCCCAACATCGTCTTCTGAAGGTAGGGTTCTTCTTGTTTGGGTAACAAAATTTTAATCTGTCCAATACTCAGCAATGATAAGATTGTAACTGCTTCAATGAGATGGTCGATGGGTGCAGGTTTATGAAAATTCGGGCCTGCTAACTTGATATTCGGCGGTATTTTCAATAATTTCCTGTGAATTGGTTGGTCTGGCATTGCATGTGAAATCTTCGGAATTACTAAGAATGTTAATGTTTTTTTCATAATTGTTCATCTAAGAGATAATAGTGGCGGTGGTTATTTCATTACTATAGGTCGTCATGGTGTTTAATGCGCCGACAGTGATAGTCGAACATGTATCAAGCAGAGCTCGGCAAGGAATCTTTTGTCGTTTTTTATTGAAAATATTCAATGTAGCGGTAACCATATCATTCGATATAGTATCAACTATTAAACTTGTATGTCTTCTATTGTTTGCCTTTAGGTTTCTGATGACGGTAGTTTGATTATCTAGTCATAACTGTGCTCCTTCATTATTGGTATCGTAATTTATTTTTGTTGGAATATTCTCTTTTCGGTCGGTGTGTAACAAAGAGCTATGTCGTTTTGAATATTTCTGGCAAGATGATTTCGACATACAAGATCTAACCGCATGTCCTGTGCCAAAGCAATTAAAACAAAGACGTGCATCTGCAATTATTTTGTATCGCTCATCAACTGATAGATTCCGAAATTTCTTACAGGTATATAATCGATGGTGCTCATTACAAACGGGACAAATTATTGATATTGACAAACTCGAATTGTCATTTGGTAAATTCGTATATTGTTTGGGATTGCTATTAGTGAAGAGAGTTTGCAAATGTGGTCGTTGTGAGTGATTCCCTCGTTTTTGTGCTAGTTTATACGTTTCTCGTAGTGTGTGCTGTCCCCACATACAGCTCTTTTTTCTAAAAATTTGAGGTTTTTATATGAAGGGATTTCATCTGTTAATATGAGCGCCCATATTGTACTAGGATTGAGTTTTGAAAGAATCAAATCGACCAACGGGATATCCCAATACACATCGATTCGGGTTGCTATTAGACTCCCCACATTTCAAAATGTCACTATGATGAACATACAAACTTCGATGTGTAACTCGTCGGATTTGTTAAAATTAATTGTGGAACATTTGAAACCAGGAACTATGAATATGGGGAATGCCGGATAAGTGACTATATCTGAATCGGTCGAACGTACGGTTTGGAACAAGTGGAATGTGGTATTTGGACAAAA
>JAPYZF010000762.1:0-16226 GCA_030523045.1 Meteorus cinctellus
TTCAAAACTTTATAACCTGCTTTTTTCATTCTTTCCAATTTGAAGCATAAATTTTTGCTCACACTTCCGCCATTTCGTTGGAAAAGAAAATTTTCCTTGAATTGCCAATTCAATACTGACAAATACGATTATCCAACGATCCTCGTCAATTTTTTGTGTTTTAGATGATCCACTGTATAGAGATTTTTTGTCTACGCTAATTACTAGATTAAGAAATATTTCAATCGCATGTTCTCGACATTGTCAGTGGAATTATGATGTGAATGTTCTCCGTAAATTCTCCAGTGCAATGAAATCGTTATTCCCATTATATTTTCATAGTTATAAAGGAGCAGACAAGATCATAGTGGAAACAGAAAATTTCATGCATGCGACATATTAATATTCAGTAAGAATCCTCATTAATTTAATTTACATATCAATAAACAAATAGAATTTTTGTATGCCAACTCCTTCAATCTCATTGATACAATTCAAGCTAAAACAGAATGCATGACGCAGTTATTTGAGAAAATGAAAAAAAAATATATTAATAATCATGAGAATCTAATACCACTCACGGATATAGTTATGAACTTCAACTCATGTGTCGTCGACATAATGAACAAAATCTACTTTGGTTACAATTTCATTATATATAATGCTACATTATCTCCGGAGGAAAAAAAAACATTCTTCTATCTCCATTTTCCATATACACGACATATTTAACAGAGAGAAAAAAGAACGATATTGGCTGAAAAATGTCAATAAATTCTCTAGATTGAAATCTTAATCGTTAATAAAAGATAGGAAACAAGTTATTCTCTTCTGATATACCTATCTATCTATATTCAATGTATCTACTATACATACTGATGTTGAATATCAAGAAACATAGCTTTTTTATACATGATTATGGTGGGAGAAGTACTGTCAAGAATCCACCAGGCAAGCGCAAGCCATATGAAAAACTATTAAAAAAACAGCATTCGGTTGTTAGTCGTCTGATTTCGATACGGTTCGATATGACACTGTTAATTTTTTCCTATTCTTATTTATATATATTGTGGAAAGTCAATGCCAACAGCATTGCAGTACCGTATTTTTTTCAAGTAATTTTATCATTCCAGCACAATTACATTAAACAAGAGAATCTATCACGTTTTCACATCAGTAGTATGCAGTGAGAAAAAATTATTTCTCATTCGAAATATGACCGCGGGTGTGTTCTTATCGCTATATTTTTTACAGACATGCACCAAATATAGAAAATATACTTCGTTAGCGGCCGTGCGGCATCAAAAACGCACATAATTCATCGGTATGTAAAGTCGAGCGCGCAGAAACAAAACCTGGGAGAGGTCATTTTGTCTTCGAACGTGTCGCATATAATCATTTTTTTTTTTTTTTCTTCAACATAATCCCTAACACCGGGACAATTTAAATTTTCTTTGCCAACGATAAAATTACATGAACAGACACAAACGTTTTTTTCTTTGCCCTAATTTTGTTTCCATCTATTCTTTTTCGCTCCCCCTTGGTTTGATTTACGATGCCAAAGACAAGTGCGTAGACTCCTCCAATGTTTGACTATATGAAAGATCTACTCATGAATGGACTCGAGGAAAATTCCTCATCACAGTTTTATTGTATACATATACATCCGTACACTGACAAATAAACGTATCACCTATACAACGCATATGTTACAAGCTAAGTCAGTTAGAGAGGACATATTGGCTAAACTTAGATCTACCTCGAAGGCATACCACACGATATATCCGCTCTGCTGCGTCACCATGTCGCTGACAATTTTATTTGTTTTTTTTTTATATTCCTGTTTATCAATATTCAATAGTTGATACAATCAAGAATCAATTAAGCACTACATCAAGTCAGTGATAAAATGCTGCTGCTGTTGTATTTATATTTATTTTCATTCGGATTAATAAGTAATAGTAGGTCAGTGAATATTAAATTAATTGAATTGACTTACCGCTTCGAGGGCTTCCAGCGCCGCTTTAGCACACCCAACATTTTGGAGTATCCCGATAAATAAAATGTCACTCGAGTGATTTAAATTTGATATGATGCGCGAACTAGAAATAAATCCACTCGTGCCCGCACTACCAAAATGAAAACAATCACCACCAGGCCCACCTGGACCGCACGAGCACTTCCTGTCAAAGTCAGTTCTGTCTATTTATCTAATATTAATGGATACTTTATACTATTATTGGTTTGATGTATAAGTTCAATAGGTCAATAGATCACCTGATCTCTCGTTTCCTCGCTTATTTTAGAACACAAATTTTCATTTTTCATTTTTCCTCTATTTTTTTTTTCTTCGATACGAAGACGAATTTGGTAACGATATAAATTACAATAATTACATTTCTACATCACACATTTTTCCCCCTGTTTCGTTACAATTAATTCGTGCAGTCAACGTATATCTCGTGACAGTTCGGAGAAACTTTTGTCTCCTCAATTATCAAAGAGATAAAAACACAAATTTTTTTTTCTTTTTCGCTGAATATCGCAATAAAACGAGTAGCTGGCAATTCGTGATTTTTTTTTTTTTTTTTTTTCGTTCAAAAACACAGACTATCGCGCACACCCAAACACTCTGGCTGCTCGTCGAGCTCCAACTAAACCAAAGACAGAGACGGTAGACACACGAGGTTCTTCCCCGTTCCGGCTGGCTCGAACCGTGAGCTCGCTACACTCGCACGCCCCTCCGCTACTTTCAGTAACGGATCTAGTTATCGTGCAACCCCGATCACTTCTATTTATTGGATTGACTCTGTTTACTTTCTGAGAAAAGTTTGAAGAAAAAAAGGGACAAGTCACTGGAAAAGTCAAAACTAATCTATTGGATAATTTTTCTCAATTATTGAATGATAAAATAAATGCCACGTAAACTGTTGGTCTTGATATCGAAAGAATCAGAGATTGGAAGGATTGCGGACGAAAAAAAATAATACAGATTGAATACCATCGTTCGTTTTATGTTTGGAGTTATAGTTTACACTAATTTGCAGAAGATATGCAAATGGTTGAACAAAAAAGCAGAACTGGTTCATTTGAAAGAAGAGAGCGTACAATTCATACAGAACTTCAGAGCTGCCCGAACATTTCTGTTGGAATCATCATGACTTAAAACATATGACGAATTGTATTAAAAAATGTTTGACACGTATTCAAATAGTTTATCTACCATGAACATGATGGGAAGAAAATAGAGCAGATTTTTTTTTTCAAACTCTCTGCGTTATTTAATCCCAAGCACCAACGACTCTTGGGGATTCGGACTGAATTTAATGTTTCTCAAACTGTTGAAGTATTTCCACGAATTTGTCGTTGGAATATAATATTGAAATTCTTATAAATCATCCAAATGTGTGATTTCAATAAACATAGGCATATGGCTCAAAACGTTATCATTGCATTAGATTCGAAATCCATAAGAATCATTATGTGAGATGATAGCTAACTTCATGTAATTCGAGAGGATAATAATATTTGGTTTGCCGACTCTGGATTTGCTTCAAATCGAGGCATTTTTGAAATGTCGGAATTGAGTTCCTAAGTCATTTTCCCTGAGAGACGACGTACCTCCGGTATTCACCATCATTATCTTATACTTGATCGATTCACAAATAATATAAACAAAACAAAAAAAATTGTTTATCATCTTGAATCCATAGTTGACTTATTCTTAGCCTCAATATCAGTTTCGTTCTCACCAGTTCGAGGAGTCCATGCATGTACGCTTTTTCAAAAATTGGAACCTATTGGAAATGAGTCACAAACGCATTCGTTCAATCGAAAAAATTTTCTTGTTTTTTTTTAATCGGACTGATGACAATGTATATTGAAAAAAAAGAAACCAAAATAATTTCAATTGATTTTCAACAATCCAATGTATCAAAAAAATTAAAAAAAATACAGTACAATCGAGAATTCGCATCGGTATAAAATGATCGAACAAAGAAGTGTCATCCATACTGCGTAACAAACAATAGAACTAGAGTAATAACATTTAGAATAAGTTGATGTGACAAAAAATTGAATACAGTTCCTCGAAACATGTACGATAAATTGAAAAACCAGTTCGATATTCACGAATCCCAATTTTCAGAACGATCTATCCGATTTTTTTCACCGTAATATATCCCATGTATCCTAACGTTCTACACAATTGGATTAGACAATCAGATTGTCATTGTCCGTCGTTCCGATGCGCGAGTGTAGTGGAACTATATGGAGTAGCACGGTGCATATTGTCATTTTTCTTCTCCATCATCGTTTTCCCATTTTCTTGTTGGTTTTTCTAACCTCAACATTTCATCTGTCCGACCACACTCGCAAAAGCGCACGGTCTAACGAGATTGAGTCTCTCTCAGGCGCGCTATGGATCAACGTTAATTAACGCGAGTGACCTCTTGCCGCACTATGCAACTTGATTATTTGCTGGCAAACCAACGCGTGGAACTGTACTCCACTATATATATATGTCAGAGAGGAGAGTATAATTGGGTTTTTTTCCCGAGAATGGAAACCCTCAATACTGCATCCTAACCGTTTTATTATAGTTATACTAAAATAATAAAAATGTAGGAAATAATTATTTATAGTTTAATCCGATTGGATTTTCCCATGTTTATTGCGGTAGGATCAGACTTGGTGACATCTGGTCATCTAACGTAGCCACGATCACAGGATAGAGTAATAAAGCACTGATGTAGGAAGTGTCCTCAACAATTATGACCCAACTATATTTTTGGGATGTCAGAGGTACAGAGTACAAGACTTGTACTTCAGTTACATTTTGCAATTCGGTGTCTACGGTCGTGCTGTCCTGGTGATCGTGGATTCGTGAAGTCCGAAACTATCGCTACAATTGTAATTGTAATTATCACAGTAATTGTTGTCTCGTCGATTCAGTGCGTGCATTGCCATTGTGTTATTTGTTTGCATAAATATTATAATTGTATTTTTGTGACGAACCGCTGTCGGTTTGTCGTGTTCGTGATTTGTGTGAATTATTGTTAAGAAACTGTTCACGTGACTATATTAGTGTGGGTTAACATGGAAGGGAATGATGAAAACTGTGCGAACGCACAATCTATAAATTTATCTTCGTCATATATATTTCACGTTGATTATTATTAATTCCAACCTCGCGGGAACTAGTGAAACTTTGTTCTTTGACTTGTAACTACCGTATTCAACTGTATAATTCGATTTTTATTAGTTGTCAGTTGCTGCATTGGTGCGTTCATATTGAACGGATAAAAACAAACAATTTTTTATTAAAATATCATTCTTCATTTGTAAATACCTTTTTCAATTTATCAGTGTGGTTACACAATATAATTCTGAGTGTGTTACTAACCATACACATTTCTAATTATGTAGCATTTTCCATATAAAACGTAACACTTTTAGAAATGAGTTGAAAATATTCGCAAAGCTTTAGATGGAGAACAATACGAGTGGTGATGTGCGTGAAGTTGCAGTGCAAACATAATTGGAATAAAAGGAAAAGAAAATTCTCCATGCATAAACTAACTCATTATAATTTCTTATGATATAATTTCGAAATTAGAACTTTCCACGTCGTGAATCAACTGATTTCGTCATTCTTCTAACCAAAAAATCAAATTGGCTAATGCAGCCAAAAATATCTGGTGATAATAATTGGTATTTTTCATATGTTAAGAATCAGGAAAAATAAATTTCTGCATCATCATTCCATCTGTTGTTGCGTTTTTGCGTAGTCATTTGTCATTGTGATTCGAAAATTTTTTTTATCGATAAGCGTGAAGATTAAAATTGGTTTATTATTATTATTATTATTATTATTATTATCTAGCATACAAGTCTATAGAGATGCGGGCGCATCTGTACATAGAGCCAGAAATACAAAATTTATACAGCTTAGGTCTAGGACATTCAGTATCTTTAAAGGATGAACATATTTCTACTGAAACGTAGTAGCAAAGTTAGAAAATAATACAAAGAAAGAACGAAACAAAATTTAAAAAAAAATAGAAAATAATATAGGAAAACAGTCTAGTATATTAATGCTTAGATCGAAATATTTTTTATCCAGGTTTTTAACTTATTATTTAACGTTTTGTGCTTACAAGTTAGTATTTTTAGTTCATTGTGAAGTAAGTTGTAGTATTTTATAGCTACATAGTAGGCATTTTTGATACTAATTGACTTATTCATCTTTGGTATTGTTAATGATTTCGTTCTTGTATGAACTTGCCTTGCATAAAATTTTTCTTTGCACTCATCGTAATAGTTTATCAGTGCCGTTACAATGAAAGATTTCTTTATATCAAGGGGTACATTTGTGTCTGATCGTTCAGCAAAGAATTTTATTATCTTATTTTGCAAGTTCATCAATGGTTTAACAGCGTTATTATATGCACCACCCCAAGCAATTATCCCATAATTAATAACACTTTTGAAAAGTCCATAGTAGATCATTTTTAAAACATTAGTGTTAACAGATTTACTTAGTTTATAAAAGAGAAAAGCAAAGTATCTTACTTTTTTGATAAGTTCGTTCACATGAATATTCCATTTCATATTTGCATCGAAGTATAAGCCTAGATATTTACAGTTTTCAACTCTTTTAAGTTCTCTATTGTTTATTCTTAGTACATAGTTGACAGGAAAACTATCACTGTAACTGCCAAAGGCAATATAAGTCGTTTTGTCAACGTTAAGCGATAGCTGATTCTCTCTTAGCCAAGTATCCAATAATTCTAGCCAATTAGTTAAAATTGAATTCACTTCCGGCCAGTTTTCACCTTTGCAAAGCACCGCTGTATCATCTGCATATGCCACCAGAGCATTTTCTGGCAAAGTATTACAGATGTCATCTATATATAAGATATACAATAGAGGACCCAATATAGTTCCTTGCGGAACTCCTACTTTTACATCATTAGTTACACTTGTGCAATTGTTAATTTTAACACATTGCTTCTTATTATTTAAGTAATTTTCTAATAATTGATGAGGAATACCCCTGATACCACGCCTCCATAATTTATCTAAAAGTATATTGTGGTTGACAGTGTCGAAAGCTTTAGCAAGATCAAGAAATACTATTACAGTTGGCAAGTTATTATCAATATTCTTATAGACAAAGTCTGAAGTAATGGTTAGGGCATCATTGGTACCTCTATTCCTTATGAAGCCAAACTGGTGTTTAGATATCAAGCAATTCTTATCACAAAATTCATATAATCTACTATAAATTATTTTTTCAAATATTTTAGCTAGGTTCGAAATTAACGAAATAGGTCTTTAGTTGGTAGTTAAGTGCTTATCAGCAGATTTATATATAGGGATTATATCCGCTTTTTTCAGGGCAGATGGCCATATTGCACTATCAATGCATATATTGAATATATGCTCTAACGGTAAACTAATATCTTCGGCAATACAGTTAAGTACCTTACTACTAATACCGTCTACTCCACCAGATTTGTCTTTCATCTCATGAATGATTTTTTCTATTTCCAAACAGTCAGTTGGATTAATAAAAATACTGTTCGGATTATGCTTTACATTTTTAGTTAGGTCAGGGGGCTGTTTAACAATTTTATTCGCTACTTCAACTCCAATACTACTAAAAAAAGTTACAAATTCATCCGCAATAGCTTGTTTATCTGAAATAATCACATCATTGCAATTTAAATAATCTAACTCTTGATTTAATTTTACTTTGTTACCAATTTTACTATTAACATAATTCCACATCTTTTTACTGTCTTTACAGATGCTATTAACTTAATTTATTTCATGCCGTGTTTTAGCAAGTGCTATTACTTTGTTCAAGATTTTACAGTATAAATCATAATCATTTTTTAGCTTCAGATTGTTCCTATCCATGTTCCAAATATTATACAAAAGTTCTTTTTTTTTACATGAGTTCATAATACCGATTGTAATCCAGGTACTCCGCGGTTCATTATTGTTATTGCTACGTGTATTATTGACCTTTAATTTAGATTCAACTATAAGCTCTTTTATATTGTCTATAAGTATTTCAAAGAAGGTATCTGGGTCCTGAATGCCATTAAGAGTTGACCAATTTCGCATACTACTGTTTTGGGCAAGGCGTTTGTAATTACTTGAATAGGTTTCTGTACTATTGAATTTTTTAGGCTTTGTGTCCATAGTTACAAAAATAGGGTAATGATCAGTGAATACATTATTATATGTATAACATTGTATGTTTTCGAGATTAGATTTGACAAAACAGTTGTCAATACACGTACCTCCCGAGTCATTAGGTTTAGTTACGCCATTAAAATAAGGCAAATAACCGGAGTCTAGAAGCTTACTTAGAAAATCAATCTCAACATTATCATTATTCATTATATTAATATTAAAATCACCGACAATGAGATGATTATTCCCATGTTTTTTCCTCTTTATAAAATCACAGATTGAATTCACAAAGTTTTCTTTGGGAACGTCATGACATCTGTAGACGCCAGAAATTTTAATAGTTTTAATGTCATTTAGTTTTATGATCGTTGATATTAATTTCAGGTTATCAACTACATCAATTATAACACAGTGTTGTAATGATTTTTTCACATATATTACAACACCATCAGCTTTATTGTTATAACTTCGATTATAATATATATCATAATCTTTTAATTCGAAAAAGGAGTGACACGTTAGAGACCAAGTCTCAGTACATACAATAATGTCTGGTTTAGATAAAAGATGTTCAATTAATATTTCTAATTTATAGAAGTTTGTGTTCAAACCTCTAACATTTAAATGTAAAACCGAAAAATTTTTCATCGATAACGCATTGTTTAAACTGAATAAATCGGTGTATGAATGTTAAGTTAAAAGATTAAATGTGTAAAGATACCAAACTACTTTATTAACTGAAATATTAGCATTTGTACTTATAGAAATTGCAAAATATTTTTCTAATGACACGAGCACCGCACATATACTTACAACTCTCGGTCTTATCACTTAAATGACCCTATAAATCATGATACGAATAAGGTGGAGTGAATATCATACTCGACAACTTAATTAATTTGTATGCATAGATACTTATACTTTTGTTAGAAATCAAACTCTGTGTCACCCTCTACTCGCATATTAAAATTTCGCTTTTCGCTTGATAGGCAAATTTTTCCCACTCGAACTTTCTAGTGTTACGATGCACGCAGAACACTTCGGCTATACTCGGTCGCAATCGTCCCCCAGAGAACGAGTGATGCAGTAGGTCGATCGATTTTTATTTTTTTTCTTTGCGTTTCTACACAGAGGGCGCAGCCCTCGATGCCCAGGGGATCTACGAGAGACCCTTCGTCTGCTACCTACTTTCCTTCTTTTTTTTTTCTTCTAGCCAGTTTCATAACTGGGTTATTTATATGTTCAATAACCAGTTGATGTTACCGCATATATGAAAAAAAGAAATGAAAGGTTTTATAGACATGTAGATATATTGAAGATAGAAACGAGGATTCTAGGTATAGTTAGGGTATGATGAAAGAATAGCAATATACCTGTCGTGACAGGTATAAGATCCTTCCAAGCGTTGGTAGGTCCATTACATTTCACTTACAATTGTCTATGTATAAGGGATGGCTGGCATCGCGGTATATCCATATTGAATTCTCATGGTGCATTTTATGTATCTCTATCGACAAGTATTGTTCAGAGAAACTCCCGAGTAAGAAAATATCACGTAGAATATGGGAGAGGAATGTATTTGTGACTGATTGAAATAACACTTTTCATTTTTTTTTCAATATACTGTTGTCGAAGGTAATAAAAATTGATAAAAATAATGATGAGGAGAAAATGGCCGGATGTTTGGGAAATGATATAGATTGCGGATAAATAAATCGTTATACCGCAAAAGATTAATTTTCAGTAATCAATAAATACGAGGGGATTCTAATATTCCAGTTGTGGGGATGTGGTTTAGTCAAGAGTGAAATATTTTCGAATTGCTGTGTACATAATCTTTCATTTTTCTGCCGATCCCTTTTTATTTTTTCGGGTCAAAAGCGAAAATCAAAATTATGCTTTTTTCAATTTGCCGTCTAATTATGAATACTTCTTGTCCAGTGTGGAAGAAGGGAATTGAATTGGTGTTCTCAGATATTTAGCAATTTCCGTTTGTATTTCGATGTTAGTTTTATATTGAAGAAATATTCAGGACTGAAAACAGAATAATACAGTTCATGACTTTACACATAATTCACTGAAATTCCCCGAGATCGCTATGCGTCGTTGTTGACTTTCATTCGAAGACTGAATAAATCGCAGAGTTTTCATCGAGCCATCTCTTCTCTTGTGAATCTTCCAATTTGGATAATCTCACTTGATCATCCTCAAGGACTCCATGGACGCTTCGCCTTCATGTTGTGCAACAACTTCAACTCTTTCTTCATACTTTTGCACAAATACTGCTGAAAATGTTCATGCCGGAAATTTTATTCTCCATTATTGTTTTTTTCTTCTAGAAAAAAAAAACAGTTTCATGTCCCTAATACCACCATCGGTGAAGAATTGGAAAAAGTTATTTCCTCGGATCAATTATGATGACATTTCGCCTTTAATGCTCGTGGATCTGGGTCACGAAATCAGCACAATAAAATGTATACTTATCCAACTCAATTCTAGAACTTTTGATTACAAAGTTCATTGGTCGTGCGGTAAATTCTTGAAGGGCCAAATCCAATTATCATCTATACTAATCTTATCCGGAAATGAGATTTTGTCAGTGATTCATTTTTTCCCGAGAAAAAAAAAAAAAAAGAATTGATCGAATCCGAACCACTGCCGAATACTTTTGATGAACGATTCATAGATGGTCTAATAACTTCATGCAAAAAATGGTATCAGAAAATTGCGCAACTAAAAATTTGAAGAGAATTGGACAGTGATCCGAATCAGTCTTTTTCTTTTATTGCATAATCGTGATAACGAAACATTATATCGACATGGGAGGGGATAATTTGAGTTTTTGTCACTCAAACAGAAACTGATCCAGAGGTGAGTAAGAATTAATCATAAACCACAATTACTATGATTTCTTTCGGCGTATTATAACAAGAGAATCTTCCAAAAAGAAAAAAAAAACACGATTTTGTATTCTATCGTGTTGAATTAAAACAAGTAGTCCTGCATCGTCTGAAATGAAGTTTCTGTTCACCTAGAATTCACTTAGAATTGAAGATTCGAAAATATACGCTCACGCTACATCTATGTACATACACATGCTTGACCTATCTCTTTTTCATAAAATTCTACTTGAGTGATGTGTTCATTTCCATGCTAGTAAACATGAAGAGAGTAAAAAAAAATGGAGAATTTTCCACCTGAATTCCTATTATAAGCTCCACTTTGTCTATTACATTATGTAGATATAAATAAAATGAATGTGTAATAAATAAAAGTGTGTATATGCACGATGTCAATGACCGCGGTGCAGGATCGCGGAATCAAGCAACCGGACTACTCTCGTGTGTCTGATATGTGACAACTGACCAAAAGAATTCAAGAGATGTTGGCATAGTCAAGCGTACAGTCGCGCAGGTGGAAGAACAGATGGTCAGGAGCACCAACTGCAGCCAGCATATAGTGAATGAAAAAATGGCAAGGAAAGGTGATCGCGAGCACAGGCTTTTTGTCTCTTGTTCATCGTCTCTGTTGCCGCCAATCGCAACTTCTCAAATCACATACAAAAAGATTAATGTCAGACAACCCGACTCGGAGAATTTGAATTGCCTCAATGGACTCAACCCTTTCCACGTTTATCTCCATCAAGATCACACTTGCCATTGAAGACATTCACAATTAAATGAAAAATTGCTGGCACGTTTATTATAATTTTGCGTATTAAATTTCAACAGCAAAAATATATGGTTCCGGCCGGGATCGAACTGGCGACCTTCTGCGTGTAAAGCAGACGTGATAACCGCTACACCACGGAACCCTCATTTCTCTTTTGACAGTGGTCGAGTGAACAGCGATTGTCATGCTCTCTACCATACTTCATAAACTTTCGTTTAACAACCAAAAAATTGATCATTAAATTATTTTTATTAGTATAGTTGCTTGCAGCTTATCCTGTAAAGTATAAAAACATTTATTAATACTGCATTATTTAGACTAATAATAGATAATAGTGAAAAAGTGACAGAGCCTGTGGGCCCAGTGATTGTGGGCAGTGCAATGGCGCATGTAACAAAGCCGGGAAATTTAACAGAAAAGGATCTCAAAGAGCTACAACTAAAAAAAGATATGAAAGAGTTTGATAAATTGCATTGCACTAATAATTATGATAAAATATTTGAAGCCAATAGAAAAAGAAAGATTGTTCCTAACCTATCAAGGTCCCGCAGCTCTAGTAGAGCGTCATTAAATTCGGACATTGTTAACATTTCGAATTCGAGGAAAGATGCTAACGGCTTTGAAATGCCGCGAAAAACGGTCAAGAAAGCACACAAAGAATTTACTACAGTAAACTGTTACTCAGCTAATAGATACGAAACTCTCTCAGAAGATGCAATGAGTACAGATGGAGACTCTGATCAACCACTAAAGGATAACAACAACAGCGCCACGACAGGAGCGCCAATAATGCGGCCACCAAAACTAAGAATACCACCAATCTTTGTTACCTACACAAATTTAAAATTGCTCATCAAAGAATTGATAGACTATGACATAGCAAAAGATGCTTTCACCACTAAACTAGCATGGCAGAGCTCAATAAATATTATGGCCAAAGATCTAGATACGTATCATAAAATATTATCATTACTGAAACAAACAAATAAACAATTCTATACTTACACGCCCAAAAATGAGAAACTCAAATCACTGGTATTGAAAGGAGTAAGAGGTGGATACGATGAGAAGGAACTCACTGATGAACTAAACGCATTAAATTTACCAAATGTCAAAATAAGTAAAGTTTCAAAAATGTACTTCGATAAAATAAATAAAGAAAACTACCACTTCATTATTCAAGTTTCAAATGATAGTATAATAAAAGAGCTGATTAAAGTAAAATCGATTCTTTATCAAAAAATCAAATGGGAAAAACTGAAAAAGAAACAAATTTTCCAGTGTAAAAAGTGCCGAAGACTAGGTCATGCAAGTGCTAACTGTAATTTACCATACAGATGCGTTAAATGTGGCCAGACGCACGAAATAGGCAAGTGTACAATAACAGAAAATACGGCAAAGGAATTGTTATATTGTGTTAATTGTACGGAGCACGGACACCCGGCATCATACCTAGGATGTGAATACACCAAAATGATGATATAACATGAAAAACAACGCAAACAAAAAGCTATTTCTACAATGCAAGATGAGCCGGTTAAAAATGTTAGATTGGTGAACCCTGATCTCTCATACGCGAATATAATGAAACACAATAAAACAGTTACTCATACACCGAATAGTGCACCTATTGAAAACATTATGATTATAATAATGATAACTTACAAGCGTCAACATCATATAAACATCACTCACAAAACCAACATGAAAATGTAAACAATTATGCTACAACAGGACCCAAATCATTGGAAGATCTCATGACTAAATTAATCGCGAACTTGAAGACTGAAATAATTACATATATCGAAACTAGGTTAGATCAATCTGATCAAAAAATTTCACAAAATTCACTAAGAATTAGTCATTTATTATCAATAATAGATCATGAATAATCAAAATCAAAATATTTCATCACAAAAAGATAACAACAACATTTATAACAATGAGTTGTCCTACAATATAAAACTATGCGCTATCAATGTGAATTCAATCTGCACTAATAAGAAAAGATATGATCTACAAGAATTTATAAAAAAAGAAAAAATTGACATAGCATTAGTATCAGAAACTAAACTAAATCAAAAGCACAAAGTTCATTTTGACAATCATGTGATACTCCGAACTGATAGAATACACCAAAAAAAGGGTGGTGGCACGGCTATTATCATTCATAATAGACTTAAATATAAATTAATTTCACAACCAAATCAAGCTAAATATAAAATAATTGAATTTACAGTTATTAAAGTAGCTATTAATGCAAAAAAGACACTGTTAATCTTCAGTATTTATGCAAAACCGTCAAATGGTAACACATTCACCATGGATCTGGATAGACTTTTCAACGAATTCAAATTATCAGACACGAATACATTTTACCTAATAGCGGGTGATTTAAATGCAAGGGATATCATTTGGGGGGACAAAATAACTAATATGAGAGGAAAACAATTAGAAAGTTGGGAAATACAAACAAGTATGCACACCAAAGCAATAATATATCCACCAAAAAATCCCACTTATAAAAACGCAGGTTCTTATCTAGATTATTGTATTGCTGATGCAAGAATTGACTTGCCAGACGTAAGTAATGGAAAATTAAATACTATCCCATATGACAGTGACCATGACGCAATAGTTTGTACAATAGATACCTCAATTATATTTAATGGATTAGAAAATAAAACAGAGGATAGCACAATAGATTCACTTAATTACAAAAAAGCAAACTGGAAAAAATTTTGTAAAGAACTATATACATCATACAAGGAAGATCAACTAATACCTTCAGACAGAAATCTCACTATTAATGAAATAGACCATTATATTGATAAATTGGAGAAATCAATTAGAGAAGCTGCTAGTAAGACAATTCCTAAGTTTAATAAACAAGATTCAAATTATCACAAATACACCAATAACAAAATCAAAAAATTACATAAAATCAAATCGAATCTATTATCAAGACTGTTCAAATTATCATACGGTACTAAAACAAGACGAATCATTCAAGAATCCGTTCAATTAAAATTGGTTATCAAACTTATAAATAAAAAAATGTACAAAGAATTTAAACATACAATAACTGCGTATTGGGAAGCACAAATTCGTGATATCAATTACAGAAATGCATTAGAATTTTTTCCTAAGTTAAATAGACTTTTACGGCCAAAGAAACAATTACAAATTGAGAATATAAAACTAAAAATCAACAATAACCAATTCAATGATATCATTTACAATGAATATAAACACCTGGAAATTGACAATGAAGTGATAATTTCGAATCCGATTTCAAAATTAGAAGTCATCGGTAAATTTTTAGAAAGAATAAATTCAAAGAGATACACTAATGAAGGTACATTATAAAAGCATGTAGTAGATCAAGTGGCCAACGAATACAGATCAAAATTAAATTATAATAGAATACATGACAATTCTTACATGAATTTCTCTCACGAAAATCCAGCATTCAATCCAGAAGAAGCATTACAAAAACCGAAACAAGCATTTAATCATCTAGAGGTCGAAATCATAATGAGGAAACTTAAAAACAAAACATCAACAGGTCTAGATAATATACCGGCAATCCTAATTAAAAACCTTCCATCATTCATTATCAAACAATATAGTTCTATTTTCAACAATGCAATAAACCATAGTTACTATCCAAAAAGATGGGAAATTGCTAAAATTTTGCCACTACTGAAAAAAGATAAAAATCCATATGATCCCAATAGCTATAGACCAATAAGTCTAACTATGAACATCAGTGAAATTTTTGAAAAATTAATTAAAGAAATTCTTAATGAACACACCTATAAATACAATATTATTCCAGATAATCAATTTGGATTTAAAGCCAAACACGCCACAACACACGCTATACAGAACCTTACCTCAGATTTGAATAAATATATGCGGGATCATATTTGTGGATGTTGTAAGAGAATATTCAGGGGTTGGATAAAATAAGTTTATTAGTGAAAGAGTATAAATAATTTCTAATTGTACATAGCCATGATGTGTTCGAGCCTCTCCGTTCGCCAGTTTTTCTTAGACTAACTTTCTCAGCATCACCCACGCCAGCACACACCCATTCTTCTCATTCGCACCAACATTTACCCCCATACATCCTTTGTCCCAAAGGACCATACTGCACACCCGTACAGCCCTTTCTTTTCTAACTAACCCTACCATTCTATGCACGCAAAAAACGCATTCACAGATACTCCAGTCATAAACGCTTGCCTAGGAGTTTTCCTTTCGAGCCACTCATTCCGCATTCATACTTTCTATTTGGCAACATATGTTTCCCAGATTTTCAACACTCAGTCCCTTTCTCGCACACACGCATACGCACAATT
>JAPYZF010000763.1:0-25663 GCA_030523045.1 Meteorus cinctellus
TAAATAATAAATAAATGAATGTGCCGGGCAGAAATTGTCTTATTTCGACTGGCAAAACAGAGATCAAAACTCGCTGTTTCAATGCATGTGATATGAAAACAGTTTTTTGATTCGAATTGCATTGTGGGGTTTGAATGAATCGTCGGATTATTCGATTATCCCTTCAATTAAACTCCACTGGGTTGGAAAAAATTTCAAAATCAAATTAATTCTCCAATTATACAGAAATTTCATGTCAGATATCGATAAATTTCAACATTCAATTTTTATTGATGACTAAATAAATTTTCTGCCCTAGGTGTGTAATATACTAATTCTTGTTTGATATTTCCACGTGTCTCGAGGTGAACTAACCAAATTAATGTGGATATATTAACTCAATAAACTCAATATGATAATTTCATTCATTCATTCTTATCATGAACACGAAGGTGAAAATTCATTTCAAAAGTTTAGGAGTTATATTCCTAGAAAATTGCGTAGCGAATTTAGCCATAGAATATACAGACGAAAAAATTGAATTCGACTTTCATTATAAGATTAGAATTACCTCATGAATTATTCGGCCAATCAGGTTTTTTATAGATTTGCATCGGAACTACAAGATTGAATTATTTATGAATCTATGAAGGTTATTATTGGAAATATCACTGAAAGCAAGATTTCATTTTAGTAAATGAAAAGGAATACATCAACATTAATATGAATTTCTGAGTGGAAGGAATTACTCTTGTCATTAAGTGTCAAATTCCCACGAAAGATATCAACAGAATTGCATCAAAGAATAGTGGTGATTTGAATTCTCACTTAAATTCTTTTTCTCCATGACATAGATTAGAGAAATTTTGATGCCAATTCTGTAATGAAAGCAGCATAGGATTTTCAGTTTGTTAATGAGTGGAATATTCTGCAAATGTATATTCAAAATAATCGCAACCTGAACTGCTTCTAATTAAACGAATATTTTGTAGGAAATAGCACCATCCGTTCAACATAGAGGACTTATAAGATACTACATAGAACTTTGAGCTGTGTTTCAATGTGGAAGAAGAATGTTCATATCCAATCAAAATCTCACCATGCAGAATGAAATAACAGACCAGACGTCCTTCGGGTCGCCCATGAAGTGAAATGAGGAAATAACACCTCAGACTTTTGTATATAAATTTTAATTTGTGGTAGGTAAAGGCCGTATTTAATTCCGAACACATTTGCTATTTTGAATCTTCATAGGAGGATTTGAAATTACCTGATTTATATTCGGATACGTCGACAAATAAAGAAGAAACAAAATCGCATTGATATGTCCTTCAGTTCATAATTCGTGTAAATTGGCATTACATTGTGGCACTCAACGCTGTTTACATCCGTTCGATTTCAGTTTCATGGATGGTGGAAACCAAGTAGACCATTCACTAAAAATGACATCACAAATAATAAAACAAAATTGGCTCCTGAGGATTCTTACGTACAAAATGGTGGAGAAAGTAACGGTCCTACGGTCAAGGCTCGTCAAGGTCTTGGATATGTGTTTGTACATATATGCGCACATATTCAATGTCTCATATGCATGAGTTCTCAAGAGAAAAGAGATTTTCTAATTCATCAACACTATATTTTTTTTCGCATTTTCATTTCAATTTATGACTTCGCGTTTTTCTTTTGTTATTCTGTTTTATTTTTTCTCGTCGTCACAGTAGGTCCTCTGCCAATGGAGTTATTTTATTCCCAGAATATTCATTGAGATCATATTGACAGTCATAATTAGAATTTAGGGAAGTGACAAACATATTGATGAGGCAAGAAAATAAAAAAAAAATAAAGAAAGAAAAAATATTGCCAATTGACAGTGACACGATTACGCGACAACCTTGTGTCGTATTATTGTATAGGTGGAATCTTTTATTAGTGAAGGATCCAGGACATTATTATAATTGTCATTCTGACAAATCGATAGCGAAGGTCGCACATAATTGTTTATAAATTAAAATACTGAACTGACATGATGACATGGTAGGATCTTTGATATCTTATAGTCCTCGATCGATATTCATTGAGTCTTCCCATGTGACTTTGAATTAATTTCTATTTTATTATATCAGAATGACGCCTAAAGCCATATAGAAATAAAATAGTCACCATACTTTTACATCATCCTTTCTTTTTCATTCTGATCCGATAACACGATTAGATGTATTCTTGATCATTTGCGACCTTCTTTTTCTCATCCAATATACGTATAAGGTCAAATTGTTTGTTTTACATGCGTGAGGTTTACAATCAAATATATAATTAATTTATTTTGCAATAAATTGAGTGAGGCGATGCGATGTTGGCGATGGCAGAAATGGACAAGGCCATAAACCAATAGAGTACAGCGTTTGAACACAAAAACGTTGCATAATGATCGTCACAACGCAGTCTGCAGGATCGGTCACGCTTCGTAGAGCAATGCCACACCGTTTTTATACTCTTCACTTCGATAAGTAAATGTATATAATAAATGGAATGGATACATATTTAACTTGGTCTTTTTTGTATCGTGAAAGAAAAGCATATTACCTATTGTATTATTGTTCGCTCAAGTACAATCCTGATTAGAATGCTTTAACGATGAATCTGTGGTAATTAATATTCAATACAGTTGCCAGCAATATTTGATTTGTTATTGCTTCATTCATTGTCGGCGTTATTATTTGGGCGATTCCGAGGGAGCTTCAAACTTTTCGAGAAATAAATTTCATAAAACAACGATAAGGAGTTGTAACGTTGCCTGTCAGTGTAATTTTTCGTCTCATAAATAAACATTCCAAAGATGGACGATGAATTGTTTGAAAAAATTTCTGTATTATTTATTTACTGTCCGGTTTTTGGACTAAAGACATTTGTGTTCCACCTATATGTTCACTTGTTTTTCAAGCTGCAACTATCAGACTCGCCGTATGATTACGATAACTTCTTTTCTTCATCATAGTGCAAACAATGAATGGATCTATCTAGCGGCCGGATCAAAAAGACGTATTCCTTCCTTTCTTATATAAAACGCGATAAAGGAATCAAGAAAAGTCAAATGAGCGGATTGACCACAATAAATCGGAAATTTTCTATCACAATTCATGCATAGGAAAAAAATTCGTTGCTTCTGCTTCACCAATTTCACCTGCTAGTCTCGGGGATAAATGTTGTTCTGTGGTTTCTACAGTCAGAAAAAAAACTAACTTTGAATTGAGTGTAATAACAGTCTCACAAGTCACGGTCTTTGATCACAAATTAATTATTTTGATTCAAAAACAAAATTCCATGTCCCATCCAAGATCATGTATTGCCTTATTCGCACGTCTCATATATCAGGTTCACATTTCATGCAGTGTGAATTGGTTCATCAGAGGTTCTATGCATCATGATTATATTGAGAAAACGAAGTTATGCATAAAGAATTCTTCAATCTCGCATATAGACTGCAAATTTATAATTGGAGTGAGAAAAAAATATAAATGTCACGTCAAACGAGAATAAAAAAAATAAAAAAAAGACATTTTTGCAATATTTACACGAATAATTTAACACAGAAGATTGAGTTGAACAGAATGTTTGGTCCGTTGTATCTTTTCGATATACAGTTCAGATGACAATTATTTATCGCCTATATATTGGCAAATATTCATTAATCAACTACAGTGAAATTTTTTCGAAAAACTAAAGTTACTCAGATGGAAAATCTTATTTGCATCTAACGCAAAACTGAAATCCAGTCATACCATTACACACTATTTAATTTACTGCAACAGAATATAATCGATGTAATTAATTAAAGAATGATGATGTACACGAAAATGGAGGTCGATTTATATTTATCTTATGATTCTAAATATAAATCGCATCATAATTGATTTGATACTGTGCTTCATGTATTCCCATAAGAATTTAATTGAAAAATAATCGGCTTACCATTGAATCGAAATAGTGAAAGAACAACGAACATATATATCGTAAAGAAGTGAATGGGTGACTCTCCTAATGGCAGCAGTGTGTGTACTCACACGAAATCAGTCTCTCGACACGTGCCTCTTGCGCTTTATACTATTCACATACATTCGTGCCTATATACCACGAGACATAATAACCAACGTACGACGTCGTGCAGCGATTGCAAGTCGGGTCAGCTCGGGTTTCTAGGCGATTCGGTAGCAACATAGCGGCACATACTCGTATACTGCTGTTTGTAACCAATGGCTTACAGTAAAATATATACCTCTGAACATACACATTGGATTCGTGAAGGCAATCGACGCGCGTGACACCGTACTCACACTTACTTCTAGACACATTAAATGCTGAAAATGTGTGTCAGATATTTCAACTAGATATATTTCAATACATAATTTTCTTCTAACCCTTTATACCAAAGTGTTACTGACGTGGTGACATCTTTCTCCAAGACCTCTATTTTCTTTCAACTATTTCTAATGATGTTTAGTTAATTTTCTTTATATACAAACTCTCCAATACCATTGATGCAGCTGCATAAGATGCATCGGCGATGTTCTTTTTTTTGTTATAACATAACCGATTTTGAATTGGAATCTGAATCAAAAATTCAAGAATTAAAGATAATGCTCTTGACATTACGGTCTGAAATCAAGAGTTATTTCACGATCTCGATAAATTTGACTCTCACATTTTGCACTCTGTGATTTTCAATTCAGATTTCAATTTAACGGCAGCAGTGACATAAATACTGAAGTTGATGTCAAAATTGAATCGACAGAAAATCGTAGGCCTCAAGAGAGTTGATTGGGGAACTCACCTGCTACATCGATCGTATTATTCTACGCATCTGTTCAGTAATTTTGAGATACACATTTTGCGGTTAGACATTAATATTCGATTCAGGACTAAATGTACAACAGAGTTTGTGGACAAAACTATTTGAGGTTTTAATCGAGATATAAAAGTGCGAATAACTGCTTCAACCAATGACATTGAACTGTAGTACAATTTGAAATGACATTATATTCTGAAAAAAAGAGTGTGGATGCAATGTCGGGAGGAAATAAATGTGAGCCACAACTGGAAGAAAAAAAAGTGGAAGATATGTTTCCGAATTGTTAGTTGATTATTACGAACAATTTTATTGTATAAATCACTTTCACAAAGAATCTCCGAGTAGTATCAAGAAGACTTCGAAGGCAACAATAAAAGTGCTTTCTCCAATCTTAGAAAATCCAATTGCAAATTCTTTGGACAAACTACGGTTTGAGAATCCCTACAATGTTCTATTCCCCATCTCAACTGACATTACATACTTCAAACACTTCCGAATGCTTCACCGTACAGATGAAACACCACTATTTAAGACGATTTGAAATATTTTCAAAAAGAGTACAATACGAGACACTTGGATTCTTAATGTGGAACCAATAAATTCAACATGAATCAAATCTGAACAATTACAACATACATAGGAATAAACTACAATCTATGTAAATTTCGTTGCTATCTATTTCGCCAAATATTCAAACATTCGTATCCTCTTGCATTTCTTCTTCCATATTGATTCCCATTCTAGTTGTTGAAAAAATTGTTTCCCGTCAGCTAAATTATTCTCTCGTTTTGAATTTAGAACTCTGAATCTGATCGGATAATCAGAAGCAAGGCGATATTCAACGGGAAAGAGAAAAATAAATAATATAAGGAAGAGACTGATGAGAGATTTTAATGATCCAAGTGATAATAATATATAAATAGACATGCATAATTATGACGTTGAGTTGATAAATACTCGTTTTGAGTGAAACAGGTGCAGCCGGAAATGCCTATGTACTTATATATATATATATATATATTTGAGCACTCTCACGACTTTTCTCTGGAGTTGCGGAAGGAGTGCGCCCGCACCTCGTCCACACACGATAGATCGCAATGAGATTTTCTATTCTCGGACCAGGCCGAGATTATTTATAAACTTGTCGACGTACGATCGCCACTCTAACTCACTTTTTTTTCATGAGTATGTATATTTATATAAACATATATATATATATAAATATCGATGCAGTGGCAGTCATCTTTTACTCTCATATAAGTATATAGGTACGAGAGTGATATTAACTCTCACACATAACGACATACATAGACGAAACTACGGTTTCGAATATAATGTGTATTGCAACGTCGTTTTATTGAACCGTGACGACCTTCATATCTATATTATCATATACATAGTATCCCCATTCACAGAAAATTAATGTGCAATTCAATTATATTTTGATTTCCCGATTAAAATTGTTCAGCTGATGTTTTGTCTTCGGATATATGTCCCCAAAATTACATCTCGGAAGTATGAGCCATAAAATGATTTGTATTCGTAGGATTCTGACACTCAATGCGTCTCCTTATCTAAATTTCAGGAGACACTAGGAACGATTCAGTCTGATACAAGCAAAAAGAAAAAATCATAATCTACATTCAATTATCAGTGGTTATTGTATTTAAATACTGTTTCTCCTTTTCTTTCTATCCACAATCTTGCTTGTGTAAGAGTCGTCACAAGCGCAAGTGGCACTTGGCTCTATACGCGATCTCTATTTGCACAAATGATCATTCATTTCATATGTGAGTAGATATGTGTGTCTATCCATGTGCGTGTGCAGGGGGGGGGGGGGGGGGGGGGCGTGAATTCGTCCATTTCTCTTTCTTAATGCGTTCGATTATTTCAATGAATCTATCTTTCTCTCTATGCATATATTATATACAAATGAATTATTAAACATTTATCACTTTGTTATCTTCTGGCTTGTTCAATTCATCAGTACTTAAATTTCATGATGGGGAGAAAGTGATATGTACAATGTTCACATTCATATATGCATGAAACAAAACTTCGTATCACAGATGACTACAGGAAGAAGAAATTCAGTGGCTTGTACGCATCGCAAAATCATCGAACTAGCGAATGCAATCTCTAATAACTGTGAACATTTCCATGGAAGTGTTCGATTGATTAATGATGTAATGATCGTCATATTCATTTTCCTGGATAATCGAGGTTCCCACAAATTCTCTATTATAATTACTTGTTCTTCTCTTATTTTACCTCATCGATGGCGTCACGTCAATAATTTCAACGTATACTGATTCATCACTTTCCTTAAACATTCCAATAACACGTTTGGATACGTAGCTTCGAATATATTTGTTTGTTGCCCACCTTTTTTCTGATCTCGTAATTCAAATGTTTGGGAAATACTCTTTAAAATGTATATTATGTGTATACACATCATTAAGATTAAAATATAGACACATTTTTCGAAGAACCTGTGAATACTACATGAATAAAGTTGACTCATTAACATGATTAATGTAGAGTCCATCAGAGGATAGCATTATCTGCATCAAGAAAACAAAGTAGATCTTGGTCAACTTTGAAAAATACTTCAACCGCATACTTCTCAATATTAATACGAGACTTTAATCATACATATCAATTTTGAAGCTCGAAAAATATCTTCAGATGTACGGAAAATGAATAATTAATTCGAAAACTATGTCTCCATCAAGCAGAATTTGTCAATCACTTCAAAGCAGAATCACTCATGTTCACTTGTAAGGTTGGAGAATGAAGAGGAAATTAGTCATTGAGCACACTTCTTGGTGCAAACTGGGATCAAGTACGTATCCTGCATCTCACTTCCGCTTCTCATGAATTCGAAGATAAAAATTGATTTAATGAGAATTGATAACTCATATTTGATAGAGAATTCTGCATTGCTTGTGTACGCGCAGAAGACTGTACAGTCATCAAACTTCAATTGATTTGCAACTATCACTGATCTATTTAACACAATGGAAGAATTCGAATGATAAAAGAACTATACGAAAGATGACATTTGACTTTGGATATTATCGACTACCCAGTCTCGAAAGTAAATAAGATTTCCAATTTCTTTTCGAAAGAAGGAGAGATTATAGGGTGAAAGCAATCGGGATATAAATTCCCTCCTGTCTTCAATGTGAGGATTTGGAATGTCAAAATCGCACATTACAACAATAGTATAAATTGCTGGATGAAATTCATCAACAACTACCTTAAGAGAGAAATGAAATATTGTAACATGACGAGGAATAGAAATTTATTGACTGTCAGTGAACCCCAATCGTATGATACCATTGTACACTCATTACACCCTGTATTATGATATTGAGAAAACATTTAAGAAACATTTTTTCTTCGCAAGACATACAAATTTCATTTTCACGGTTATGATACGATTACGATTGAGATATTAGAATCATTGGGATAGAACAAGTAATGAAATGTGGCCATCAGCGATTTGGCGAGGTTTCATTTGAAAATTTGTCACAATAGTATTCGATATTGCACAAATACTTTGCACTGAATTTTTTTTTTCGATTGGCTGATTACTCATACTCTTCCCGATTGCGACACGATTTTTGAAACCAATTTATCATCTTTGGATTTTCCAATCTATTTATCACGGTCCCCCTAAGTATGTACATTATTGAAAATAGCCACCGTTGTCGAGTCTAACAGGCTCTATATCATAGTTATGAAACTGTTCACATCATATTTTGTTCCAATTATTCGATTGGATTTCGAATATTACAAATCACCTCTAATCAAATGATTGATAGAACGACTTCGAACGTGAATTCAGAGAAGAATCGACCTCAAATAGCTTGGTCACAGTCATCACAATGGAAAATGTGCGATTCAACTCTTGCACTAAGACTTCAATGAATTGACAGAGATGTGTGGAAACTAAATTATGAATTTTTCCAATTTTCATATTATTTTCTTCGCAAAGAAATTGAAAAAACATTTCAACCGTCTTCCAATCAATGAGAAATAAATATGAAAACAAAAATACACGTAAAAACTAAATTTGCACTACACAAATTCTTGGAAGCACACAAGTCACTTTCTAAATAAAATCGGGTAGTACCACAGCATAAATGTAACAGTACATATAAAAAAAGTATGAGTGAGCAAAAATAATTGTCATCATTGATGGAAAACAGAAGAAAGAAGAAAATTGAATAAAAGTTGACCATGAATGTGAGTTCAAATTTTTTCTCTACGGCTATGTGTACACTGTACCCTTGTCCAAAATAATACTATTGTGTTTCCACTTGTCTCTCTCTTTCACTCTCATTGTCTCCTTTCTGTTTTCTTTCTACAAAACCCGGGTCAGACCCGCCATCAAGACACGAAGAATTACGAGTCGAAAGTTTTAAGAGCTCCGCATATTGCACAACAATCGCGATCGCAATATCGCAACTTCTTCTGACGCGATCCACCGCCCACACCGCTATTGTAATAAATACCCCGATGTGAATATACGAGAGTAGACAGTTGTGAAGTCTATCAAATCCAGACGAAATGAAAAATAAATAAATAAATAAATAAATAAATAAATAAATAAATAAATAAATAAATAAATAAATAAATAAATAAATAAATAAATAAATAAATAAATAAATAAAATAAATAAATAAATAAATAAATAAATAAATGAATAAAAGTCTACTCGAGGCGAGTAAGAAAGAAAAAATTGAATAACATAATGAAACATCCGTCTGTACATATATTATTAATGTCATGTGTATATCAGAGCTGTAGCCCGCACGCGCTGATTGCACGATTATTTGTCATACGTGGCGAATGTCTTTTGCGTCACTCGAGAAAAAGAATAATGTGAAGAGAACATTGACAGTAAATTGATATTCCGTGAATATGCTGGCGATAACCAGCCTGTCAAACATGTCACTGTTGCAATAATTTCTCCATTCAACAATAACTGAAAATTTGTATAAAAAGAAATTGCAATGAAAGGGGTGCAACACTCACTTAATGAGGATTCGCCAAAAACAGCCGAAGCTGGATCCATTTGGCACTTCGCTTGCGTATGATATCGTCATAATTCCAACCCTCTTATTTTATTTCAATCACTTTGATAACAAAAACATATATATTTAATATTAAAGTGCGTGCTTGAAACATCCATAAGTTTGAAAAACTGGTAAGTTCCAAAAGATGGATATAAAAAGCAAAATATGAACTTGAATTTAAACGGTCGATATCAAGAATCGCGCACAATGACCGTCTATTCATCGATATGATATGTCATTTGTATTAGAACGAAGAAAAGGAAATTATAATGAATTTGAGCTATCGTATAAGAGACATGTCACATAACGCCGATGTCTCGTCCTGGAGTAGCACTAACCAGATGACCGACCAACTTTTAAACTGTCTACTGACTGAGCTCCACTGCACGGGCGAATGGAGAACGGGCCCCAAGCGCTTACCACCACCACTAAAACCGATGCGCACTCAGGGACGGCAGAACTAAAGGGGAACGCAAGTATAACTGATCAAAACGAGTTCACTTTTTTCGAATTTTTTGGAAGTGAATGTGATGAGAAATCGTTTTAGGTAAATATCAACCGTTGTTCATTCATTACATGAATTAATTCGAGCACATTCGTACCTTGATATGAAAATATATTTGGAACAAATTGGTCACTATGATTCCAAATCAGAATTTCTTACATTTAATTAAACGAGAAAATTGTATTTCAATAATTCCTCTATGCAAAGTCCAAGCATTAGGCAAAGAAATATCATATATTATTCGAAATAATGATCTCAACTATGACAGGTCATTTAAAATTCCAATTTATGTGATAAAAATGAAGATGATAGAGGAAGGAACAAGAATATTTTTGTATCCAATATGATTTGGAGATCGAATAATATTGTTAATAAAAACATTACTTGTTAAATTTTGACGTTGAGATTTCATTCAGTTCGTTATTCTGCATATATAATCACGACACTTTGTGAAAAATTTAAATTTACATCGTGCGAAATAAAACAATGAGTGTGATGGTTCATAATAATGTGAATATAGAATGACAGCTGTACCAATAAATGGTATTCAAATAAAGTTCAATGTACATGCTCAAATTTCTTCACATTTCTTCGTCGTTGTTGTAGAAAGGAAAAAAAATTGAGAACATCAAAATTAAAAGTTTTAAACTTTTTCACGAACTGAAAAATTTTACGTTACAATGAAAGGAAATGTTGATGTTGCAATGCAATTTAGTCTTGAACAACAAAGTACATCTTTTACAACTCAACATCATAGAAGATTAGCACTCCGATCATTTGCAGGATATGAAGTGCGAAAGGTGACGAGATAAGAAAAACAATAATTACACAGGTGCAATTGTTTTGTACATGATCTATTATTCATGTGCAATTTCAGAGGGAATAAAATTCAATATGTTTATTCTTCCTCACTACATTCTATTTCGAAAGTAATTTGAAATAGTTTTTGCTGTTCATTTTCTTCCCCACGTGGTTTCGCTGATAGGCTCAACTTTTTTAGCATATTTGTGATAGTGAAGCATAACATCGGCATGAAAATATCTCTCAGATACCCCTTGATATTTCATTTCGTCATCAAATCCGTTTTCCAATTCACCGCAGTGGAATTTTTCAACTCCATCACTCTATACATGAAAAATGTACATTTTTTTCCCCCATTGTTACTAACGAAATTCAATTGGGGCTTTCATGATCGTTTGCCCCACCCAAATTCAGTCCTATATGATCATTATTTCTTCCGAATATGAGCACAATGAGGAAAGGTTTGGAAACAATGATTTTTCTTGAACCAATTAATGATTACCAGTTTCACAACGTTGTGTAACTAATTGAAGAAAAAAAAAAGTGAGAAAAAAACTAAATGCCCTCCAGGCATATGAATCCTCCACACACATACATAAATCCATCAATTGACAAGGGATCGCTCAAAATATAGATACAAAACCAACTTTTAGAAATACATGAATTTTGTATATATTAACATTATTATTTCATACTATTCGCGTGAGTTAGTGTATGCATTGAATGTAAAAATTTTTCTTCGTCAATGGTTGTGGTGACAACTTGAATGAATACTGCACTGATCCGTTCCACCTCACAAAAGAATGTTATGTGGTGCGGTGTGTGCTGTAGAACATGAGAGAGGGAAACATAAAGAGAAAGAGTAAGGAGGGAATGGAAGAGACGCCACCGCGCGGTGAATTTCCGTATCGTCCACTCACCTTGCCACGGCCTAGCCTCCGGGCGCAATAATTTACAACCTTCTCCAATCAGTCCACATGCTGCTCATAAGGACTATGTCCACTCCGAGACACTCAATGATTTTCATAACTTCCACACATTTCTCAGGATATAGAGTCAGATTATGTTGGCTATTTTCTTCAAGAACTTTTTGAATTATTTTTGCAAAAAACAGAATAGATATTTGGCTTAGAATTATCACCGGATGGAGAAATTACGTGAGAACTCAGGAGTTCTTGAGGAATATATGCCCATAGATTTTCGGTGAATTTTGGTTCTGCATTTCGAGAAGTTTTCTGCTATCCTTTGGTTTAGTTGCAATGATAAACAAATTTAAAATGAAAAATACGAGACTCAAATATGAATGGGCTTTACTGTGAACTCATGGGAAACGTTCTGTTCTTCATTCTTAACATTATAAACAAGGCAGTCACATTCAAAGTATACATAAACGATTGCAGGTGACTTCAATATGAAAAGTATGGGATAGGAAGGCCAATGCTCTGAATTGAAACACTTGATTTTATGGTAATGTGAACTATTGTTACCGAAAATAAGTCGACCTCAATTTCTGCAAGACTGAATAGAAACGTTGCAGAAAATGAAGAGAGAGACACATCTGTTTTTAAAGCATTTTCTGTTTGGAAAGTTGTGTGGAAAAAATTATTGAATGAGCCACAAACCATAATCTGGTCATCGTAGATGGCGTGGGAACTGAATATATCGATAAAGAAATACACAAATACACTTTGGTATTTGAATCCTCAGAAAAAAAGTCTTATTGAGGAGTTTCAAAAAACAATGCTATTTTCAGATTCCTCCGAAGATCCTAGAAACCATTTTGTAAAAAAAAAATTATGGGGAACGTTTAATATTTTTCTCTATCGAATCACCCAATTCCATTTTTTCATCCCTCCTCGTTATATGCGCACGTGAGATTATATTCATAAAATTCTGTAATCAATATTTTAACAAGACTCTTCTCAAAACACTTGGAATTCAGAAAAATATAGCATAAAACCCCACGAAGAGGTGCAATTATTTATAACCAATTCTACAAACATTTTTCTATGAAATCGTAGTCATATGTTGGAGACACAATATAGAAAAATAGAAGTTCAACTCGGCTGCGAATGGGCACGAAGCCATAGCCCTATCTCCCCTCATTTATGATAAATTCTGCGGGTAAAACTCTTCCTTATCCCATTCCCATTTCAATACTCCGCTACAGTGTCCTTCGGCCCGGATGCAGTTAAAATCAAAACTAATAACTCACAATGTGCATTTTTTTCCTTTTCTATTTTTTTTTTAATCACATTTTCCTCATTTATCTCCAGTGTCGTTCAGTTCACAAGTCACGTTGGCGTGATGTCTTTCTGGATGTTGTAGATAATTTCGGCAGAATTGTGCAATAATCTTTTTTCATGCTCAGTAATTCGCATTCTTATCACTTGTGTCACGCCATTCTCACCTAACGTGCACGGTAGTGAGAGAAATATCTCGTGACAAATATCGTGATGACCCTGTATAAAATAAAGAATAAGATAATGAAGTTCTGTGAATATGCATGAATAAATGAAGCTCATAGAGGACCTCAGAATGATGATAGTTTTTGTCAAACATACTTGAATCAAAGTTGATACTGATTTAACTTTTTGACTATTTCTCAAAATGTCCCTCGTGAGATCAGCAGCAGCTAAACCAATCGCTGTATTCGAATATCCTTTTAAACATCTTATCGCTGGACCACTAGAAAATTAAATTTTCGCGCATTTTCATTTTATGGTGGAAATATAGTACAGAGATAATATATTCTTCTTCTTCTCTTTACTCATATTGCTTTTTTTTTGCAATTTTTGATGGACCTACGCTCTGACGACGTTCTTCATTAACTCATTCCATCCCTCTTCATCCATTTCTAATCCGATATTGGGGGAAATTTCACGAAATGGTACACCAGCGACATTAACTCCCGACCAAAGTGGCACTATATAAAACCACATACGATAGGAATTCGATTGTATGGCCTTCGCTTTCTCTGTTATTGGTATTGAGCAAGCTATACCTAAACCATTGCTCGCTTGATTTATAAATAATTTATTAATTTCAATAATCTTACCCTGGCTGTCGCCATGCTCGCCAATAACAAAACCGTGAATAGAGTTTGAAGCTACACCAAGTCGTTCACTTAATAAACATCGCAATCTCGCCGAGTCTAAATGACACCCAGTGCCAATTATCCGATTCACTGGTAAACCACTCACTTTCCACGTAACCCACGATAATATATCAACTGTAATTAAATTAGTCTGTGCGATACGTTTAATTTATTTCCACACAATTTTTATTTTTATGTGTTTCGTTATTTCAGAGGTTGTGTTGAAATTATGCTATTGAAAATTAAAGTGAAAATTATGCTGATTTGATATTATGGTGGAGTATAATAATTTTGAAAACGACACAGCTGAATGCAGGAAAAATGGAAGAAATTAACATTTGAATAATATCATGTGAATGTGAGGATCTAATTTTTCATTTGAACTATATTATATACAAACAAACGAGTGAATCAGTTCAATTCTTCGATCGCTTGAATGTTCAATTTCTATAATTAACACATCAATGTGTGGATAAAACGAGAAAGAAAGAAAAAGGAATGAATGAAAAATCTATGAGAGAATTGGATATTTCAGTTCAACTCAATAATAATTATCAATTAAATTAATCACAAACATGGTTGCTTATGTGATGAGAAAAAAATTTTCGAACCTGGATTTGACACAATTAGAAATACAGCATTTGGACTATATTCCACCAATGGTGGGATAATATTCTTTATGATTTCTGTATTTTTTTTCACCAAATCTAATCGTGACTCTTCTTTTTTTTGTCGTGCACCAGCAGCCACGATAACAACCCTCGAATTACTTGATATACAAAAGTCTGTTGGAAACCAGTATTACATACCATAAGGCGCAAATATCTACTCAAAACATTAATATTATCAACTGCCCATAAATTTTAATTTACCTGTATCGTATTCTATGTGCGGATCATCGAGAAAAACCGATCCATGACAATAATCCATTCCTTCGCCCTCTAATTTCTTTGGAAAGGCATCAACTATCGATACATGACTGCTAATTTTCTGAAATGAGTATCAAAATTTTGGGGAGAAGAAATCGTTTTCTTTTTTACGGTGAGGTGGATGAAAATACAAAAATTTGATTTACCTACCTGGAATAAAAGTGCGTTAGCACACGCAACTCCTACCATACCTGCGCCAACAATTGTGACTTTGTCAACGCCATCTCTCGTTGGATCAGCGACTTTACATAAAAGTTCTTCACGTAAACAAGGAGTTTGCCTGCATTATTGATGTTGGATGAGAAACATTCGATTATTAACCTAGTGAGCATTATTCATTATTTATTTTCATTGTGCATTTTTTTTTATCTGCTTACTCAAAACTGACCGCTCTTTGTGTTTCCATCCTTGCATTAAATTTCCCAAATGTTATATTTTGATGATCGAATCTTGTTAATAACTTGTGACAACGATTGGTCAGGTAATTATTCCACTTTGAATGAAGTCTGAGATTGCGGCCGATATTTGGCAGACAACGTGACAATAATGCCACACTCATATTCATTTAACAGACTGTGTATTATTTTTGACCCTTTCAATAGGTCTCCCGTGTTGTCACATGGCACAAAATTTTGATTAACACTTTCCTACATGTCATATTCGACATGAAGTAGTGGCATCTACCAATTGTTCTTTATATACAATGCACAGCAAATAACTCGAACGACAACTTCAGATTATTCGACTGAACACTAATTTTCTGATTCATACTTCTCTAGTACCATTGTTTTTTTTTTTCTTTATATGCATACGCATGAATTGAAATAAAATTCGTCGAGGGTGGAAAAAGTACGGTCAGAGTTTGGAGTTATACTGGATAATGTTCAAACGATCAATATTAATGTATTCATGATCGAATGATGATATTATTATTATTATTATTCAAGAAGAATGTGAGAACCATTCATACACATAATTGAACAACGAATGAAAGGACTATGGTCTGAATTGTAGATCGGACCTCCAGGAGTTAGTCCTTTGAAATGTTAAATTTAGGGGGGGGTCAAAATTTGTTCAAGGTTAAAGTTCGCAAATATGGGTTGTTTACGTTTTTCACCCGAATGGTGAGTTTTATTATAAAAATAGATCAGATTAAAATCATAGATCATGCAATTATCCATGAAAATTGTCAATATACTTTTTTTCTCAAGAGTCACCGTTTCTGAGATATGACGGTTCAAAAAGTTGTGATTTTCATAATATGCATAAGTACACCGCATATATATATGTTTAACTTTTTGAATCGTTGCATCTCAGAGACGGCGACTCTTAGGAAAAAAAATATTGAGGCAATTTTCATCGATAATTGCATCACCTACAATTTTATTCTGATCTATTTTTATGATCAAACTTACCATCTGGCAAAAAAACTCAAAAAACCCATATATTCGAACTTTGACCTTGAATAAATTTCTTTGCAAACGGTGGATCGATGGAGACTTTCCACTTTTGATTTATAATGGTGTTACGAACATGTGTACAAATTTTTGGCTTTATGTGAATTTATGTAACCTTGCATATCTAACTTGACCGGGATAATAGTTATGCATACTAACGAGTACAAACAAATTATGTTACATTTTCAGTCCTATAAAATAATAACAAATAAATTAAGTTTAAAAATCGTTTATGTAGAAATTGTCTGTTGGAAACTCCTTTACCGGATTGCTCTGATGCCATTTTTTGTAAATTGACAAAAAAAAAAACAGTTATAACAATGCAAAGAAAATTTGTTCCCAAAATTTTCTCTTTTTTTTTGTTAATAACTTCGTTTTACTTGGTTTTACGACTAAAAGTTGTCCAACTAAAGTTATAGATAATTTAATTTGCACCAAAAACTGTCTCCTCCTATTTTTTGTAGAACTAATAGTTTAAGAGATGTAGCGGAAAACCGTTTTCACTCCTTTTTCAATATGGCGACCGGGCGAGAGGGGTTCAGACCCCACAAACTTGAAGTTAAGCTTTTTATGACCCCCCCTAGACATAAAAAAAAAATTGCGTGATCACACAAATGCAAGGTCTAATCATCTAATGTAACATTTCAATGGACTAAATATGAATTGAATAGATTGAGAAGGCAGTGAATGATCTATACCGACATATACAGGAATTAATGGGGCATTTTCATATTCTTCCTTCATAAATGCAGATAAAAACGCCATGCATGGGTACACTATCTTCTGCTCAAATGCCGGTTTCATTTCTGATAAACGCTCGGTTAGCAGCAGCTTTTGTATGCTCACTAGGAAAACAAAGTACATTAGGCTCTTCATACAGACAATACAGATCTGGCAAAATGGTCCCCGCGCGTCTCTGAACACAACACCATTTGCGTTGTCGCCAAGCTTTCCGAATAAGCTTTGAGAACATAATATGAAGAAAACACCCCGTTGCCCTTCCTTTTCTGTTATTATCCTGTTGAGTGAATATCAAATTCCGTTAACATAGCAATCTCAAACACCAAAATTGATTCAGAATAGTAGCTCGGGAACCAAGTAAAATTTGATCATAACATGTCGCTTTGGTACATATTTTTGGTACATGTCTCCCTATCGTCCCTACCTTGATCATCCTTAAATATTCATTTTGACTATTTTTCGCTATATTCATAGTAAAAAAAATGAGAAGAAATGAATTTTTCGTTTCAAAACTGCCGCCATTTTGTGTAAATAATCTTATTTTCCTTTTCTCAAGCAATTAACTCCGTTTTCTTTCTTTCGCCACATTAGGCGCCGCATGATGGTGGAATTTTTCATTTTTTTCCCCCCTCTTTTCTATTACATTCACAAGAGATTAATAAATTTTGTGTGAAAAAATGCATGCGAAAGAATTCCCCTCATTTTTTTTCTACATTGTCCGAAAAAAATACCTGGGATTCGGGCCGCAAAAAATTGATACTCCCACACTCGAGAAATCACAGATGAAAAACGAAATATTGTGAGGCATTATAATTTGACAAAATGGAGGACAGATTATTTCTACGAGCTTTGCCATTCACACACTGTCAACGGCAGAACGAACAGATGGTCAATGAAATTTTTGACAGCGTTTTGGACCATGCTTCAGTCAAATACTCGGATTCTCCTCCTGTGTAGGACCAAAAATAACAATATAGATAAAAAAGTGACGACCATCCATTATCTGGAAAGTTTGCATATGTATCTTGTGAAATCGTATCTGGAAAAGAAATACAAAACTTTGTAAGTTGCGCAAAGCGCTAAAGATCGGTGTCGCTGCAACTTTGAAAGAAGATTTGTTATTATGGGAATTATTGTGATATCTCTTTCGCACTCGCAATGAAAATAAGAAAGCAAAATGAGGATAGGAAGCTTACCATCGACCAGCTTGCCTGAAGCACCGTGTCGTTATGTGTAACGATTGCGTCAGCATGTGAACAAATATACATTTTCAATTAGTTTCGATGCTTATCTTTCACTATTTTCTATCAGTCCAGTCATTACGCCGGGAAAAAAGGAATATAAATGCAAGTGAACCGAGAAAGATGATTTTTTGATATGTTGTAGAAGGGGCACAAAAAAAATTGACTTCAAATTCTCGACCAAGATTTTCTATGTGCGTTCGCCACAATTTTGAAAAAGGGTTAAATTCAGTTTTTCCTTGATAACTCGGCTCTACGTCACGATACGAAAAATATGACAACATACTTTTTTGTTGCTTCTCGCACGTTCGACAATTAAGTTCAGATAAATTTTCACCTACCGTTGATCATTGTTGAGATATCAAGCGCGAAAGAGAAAAATACGCATGCGCATAGAATGTTACTCCAGTGTGGCGAGTAAGGGTTAATCGGTTGATCAATTCATAACAGTATGATATTCATTGTCCAAACTATTTCACACCAGCGAATTAAATAATGATTTATCGGATGATTGATTATATTGGATGTTATTTATAGAAAGTAAATGCGGCACACTCATGACAAATGTCTCATCTCTCAACTTGGCTTCGACTAAACTTCCGGATATTCAGATTGGATTAATTCTCGATTTATATGTAAACACATTCGTCCATTTAGTTCCGCAGCAACCAAATCTCTGGATGTGTATATTTGGATGCAACGTTGATGCTAAGATAAATTTTGTTCTTATTTTTCAGCCTCTGCGCATCCCATTTTTATCGATAACAATTCTTCACAGACTGTTGCCCAAGGGTTAGTAGCAGACATTAAATTGGTGGGCCCATTCCCGAACAGTGGTGTTCATCAGTCGAGCCTCAATACCGAATGAGACAAAATTCAATGAATATCGATTTCATAATTGATACGTTCATTGAGTGCCACTCATCGATGAGGGTGACGATAGGTTCCATATTGAATGTCTGTTATTATCAATGCCCCCGCCAGTACACAAGAGGTGTGAAGCAAAAAAAGTAAGAGAAAGAAAATGTACCAGTCAAATATTTTGTGGCTCATCAATTATATTTTGCAAAGAATAATCAACAGATCACACCCTTTCCTATGGAAGTATTCTCATTAACATAATATGCTGTGAATAGAATTCAAGTGCATTTGGAAGATGCGGTGAGTTGTTGGCAGATAACCTGTTTATGGTGATGTGCATACTTTAACAATATGCGACAACGAAGACTCATGTTTTTGAAAAATGCTATCAAATTAACTAATTGGGTTAAGAGCGATTAATTGTTTGCTATTAGAAACATCATGTGACTCACAGCGACGAATACACCACCGTCGAAAGTTCTAGATCTCTCTAAATTTACATATTGATTACAGAGGAAAAAAAAAGAGAAGGTAATCAATTTATTTTTCACGCATTATGAAGTGCTGGACGTCAATTAGCAGTTCTCTGCTCCATGCAGAGAAGGAAAGTAACAAAATTCGAGAATTGTGAACGTGGAACTTGAAAGCGGCGGAAACGGTATGAGTGTGAACACGATAGAATCATCTGTAGCATGACAAAAAAGAATAGTCTCGTAATTTTTGTTTGTCGAGCATATCTAAATAGCGATAACTGCGCGTTCGTAGGGCATTCGTTGTAGTGGATTTTTCCCCATTATCTGGTACGATACTAGTTATCTGATACGACTACTTATATGTCAAAGCATATACATATAAGAAGATGGAGTATGGAACAACTAAAAAGATGATTTATTAAGTTGCGTTCAACGAAACCATGCTGAGGTTTCTCGTGATTGCGGCAGTCTTCACTGCAACAATTGGTGAGTTTTCTTCTTCATCGCATTCTTATTATTATTGCCCATCTGAGATGCATCAGTTCCATTATATTTTTGTCTAATAACAGCCTATCCATCGGAAACATTTCCGGCAGTTCTGAATCGTAACGGCCGCATTGTCGGTGGCGAGATCATACCAATTGAAGACGCCCCCTATCAGGTCAGCGTCCATTATAACGGCCATATTCAATGTGGTGGTACAATAATCTGTGATGGGTGGGTAATCACCGCCGCCTCGTGTGTATACGGCGAAGGAAAAGGTTTCACGATTCGCGCTGGTAGTAACATGTTTTATGATGGTGGGAGTGTACATGAAGTTAACAAAATAATCATACACCCGCAATGGAATTGGCCCAGTGATGAATATAATTCGGATATTGCACTCGTGCACGTAGTAGACCCTTTTCAATTTGATCAAAAACGACAACCAGTAAAAATGTTTGACGTTAATGAAGAATCTGTACCTGGTGCCATTGCTGTTATCAGTGGTTGGAGTAAATTTCCGGACGGCGTGTCATCATATCTCGAGAGTGTAAATTTGTACGTCATATCAAAAAAACAATGCAAAGAATTTCATGAAGACGACTTAGATTTGAAACATTGTATCTGTGTTGATCACCCCGAGGGTGACAGAGACGCTTGTCCTGGTGATCATGGTGGTCCTTTAACAATTGATGGTCGGCTGGCTGGAATTATTTCATTGTCCGTTTTTTGTGGGAATGAAGTTCCAAATGTACCTAGTGTCCACACTGAAGTTGCTGCACATCGAGCGTGGATTAAAAACATAACTGGTTTTTGATGCAAATCTAAGTACTGCTGACTCCAGTGATCGTGCTGAAGTGATTCCGATGCCAATTCAAGGAAATTTCATCTTTTTCTTTGGTTGCAATATTGATATATTCTTTCTCGAGTAACTATCACAACTGTTATTCATAAAAAGAAATGAAACAAATGAATAAGAATAAAAATAAAAAGCCTCGTATTTCTCACAATGAGAAATTAATGAATAGCAAGAATTTGAAACCATGAAATATTTACATTTAGGGGAGTACCTTTAGTAATTCAACTAACGAACAGAGAATTGCAAATATTTACAGATATGTCGAACCCTTTCCCAAAATGGCTCCGTCAAAGATTCGTAAACTCAGGTTGAGTTTGAAAATGATAATTTTATTTCGCTGCACTTAACATACAGTCTCATGGGAATCTGTACGTCATATAGGAATCCATGAACATCTTCCTTTTTCCAAACATATAAAGCTTGCTTGTGTTAGAAGAAATAACTTTAGAAAAAGACAAGATTTAGGAGTAATTCACAATCATAGCAACACCGCAGTATCACAGGTTATGGCGCTTGATTCGAAGGTAAGTAACTAAACTTCAGCTGAATAGCGTGAAACCATATGTAAATTGAGCCAATGATAAAGGCACAGTAGTATTCCCAAAGAAAGAATTGTATATTATTATTTCTGAAATGATAGACAAAAAGGAAAATAATATAATAACGAAAGACAAGAGAGTTAAGAATAATGGAACTCCATTATCGATTTCAATGCATATATTAAGGTATGGGGTCCAGTTTCTGGCCTTTTTAGAGGGCCAGTTGAGGTCATATTACAATAATTAATATGAGATTTAAATTAATGAGAAAAATAATAATTTCATCGACTAGTTTAGGATTTGTAAAATAAAGTCATGTGTATAAAATAATCATTTGAACTGAATTGATAATTTGAATTAACGTTTTAAAAATTGACATTCAGAAACCCAGTTTTTGACCCTCAGAATTCTTCGTGTCGCAATTTCTGACATAGACAGTGGCCTAGTTTCTGACCTCAAATTCAAGCATGATTATGTTATGATGTACTTACGAAGTTTAAATAAACTGAAATTACTATCTAGATAAATAAATTAAATATTTATTATAGAAAACAGTTTTTTGGTATTTAACATATAAATAATTGAAGTCATGCTTCAAAACACTACACAAACAACAAAATTAGAATCAATTGTTAAAATTATTTTGCTCTATTGTTTTTTCTTCTTCAGAACTTTTTTTTTCTTTCTTAATCATTTTTTCTGCTTCTTTGATGGCTTTATTCTTAGACATTTCAGCTTCTTCCAATCCTTTTTTCCTTCTAATTTTTGTTTTTTTGATACTTTGCTGCCATGATATTTATCTTTTAAAGGCCAGAATAAAGTTCCCCCGAATGAAGAAGGCAGATTCGGAGGTGTTATTTTATCACTAGGTAGTGACGATTTATTCAAGGTGTCAGGATTGTCAGATGAACTTGCAAGTTCACCTGTTCTTCAACTTGATTCCCAGATGAGATTAGTACTTGCAAGCTTGCTTGATGTTCATCCTGATTGTTATTGGCAAATATTATTTCAAGCTACGCGATCTGGTTTATAAAAATATAACTACTCCCAAGGTGTCAGCTGTGATTTTATTATACATAGTCATACATATGATTTATTTATTATCACGAATAATTGTAATCTTTATATCGGTAAATCAAGTTCTCGAATTTATTGAGTCTCTTCCGAAGGTTCGAAACTTTGTGGAAGGAGAAAAAATAATCAATTCAAGTCATTTGAGATATTGTGGATTAACAAATCAAAACGATATTTTGTCATATGGTTTACAGCCATCAGCTTTTCATGATAAAACACATAAGATAAAAACACTTATAACAAAAAAAAAATTGTGTTTGCTTAAGACCGCACGGCAGAAGTGAAAACTCCATTGGCAATCGTAATATATGTGTATATGCAGCACTTGCCGCATTCCTCAAAACTTAATATTTTTAACTGGCAACACATCATGTGATTGCCACATTCCATAACGCGCTAGCACCTTGTCGCTACGCGCGTTCAAAACAAATAATCAATAGAATAATACTTCACTCTAGTATATTCCTGCGAAGAGACAGCACGTCTCTTCTACCTACGAATTGTACACGAAATTAATATATATTTAAAACGAATAAAATCACTATTTTTGATATTAATAGCTAGTCGGATTCGAGTATATTATTTAACACACACCAACACATTTTTTTAATTCTATACAAATCAAATTATTTATTTTCGTTTCCGTATTCTACAAAGAATACAATGGCTTTGTGATAACTAAAATGAGAAATAAATACTTTTGATTGAATTTTACTTATATATCTAGAAAAAACGCCATCAATCGTAGTTCCGTATTTTGTTGTACTTTCATTTTTATTATTTGACATATTTAAATCCAATGTGGTCTTTAAAAAATCAATTAAAGGCTTTGATGTTTCTTTTGAAAAATCGATATTGAAATCTCCACTCAAGATCATGGGTAATTTATGTAAGTTCCGATTAAGCAAAGCAGACCCTGCTGTTGTATATATGAGTAAATTTTCATGGATAAATTGAATTATTTTCTTTACACTTTGATTAGGTGAGATGTAAATGGCAACTATTATGATGAGTAGTCCATTTTCTGCTTCACGTCTTGCAACAAAAATTTCTCCAATAGATGATACATTAAAACTATATGATTGAGATTTCCGAAATGCTACATCCATATGTGAAGTTATAATGTTACTCGTGTCTCTATTACTTTTATATATGGTTACTCCTGCAGCTCGGCACTGAGATCGCTTAAATTTCGTAATGCAATGGAAATTTGGGAAATGCAATGGAAGAAAACGATGTTTTCTTCGTTGTTCAACCATGTTTCAGATAAAAGCAATATAGTTGAATTTTGAGCAACACCGTCATCAAGATCCAGGACATGTGGGCGAAGACTTTGACAATTTAATGAATATATTGATATTCCATTTCGGTTGGAGATGAAGTTTTTCAACACAGAAGTAATTGTTTGAAGTCTGTTCAGTGATAACCTTTTAAATTCAGTTTGTAAGTCAGTGACAGATGTAGACGATCTTCGGCCGTGAAAGAATGTGTGATTGTTATTTTTAGTTACAATGTGAAGCCATTCGATGCGCATTACTCTTGATAATGCAACGTATATATTAATTGTTGAGAATGTGCTTTTTCATATCCATAAACTTCATCAAAAGATGCTCCTTGTGACTTGTGAATTGTTACTGCGCATGCAGATACGACTGGAAAATGATTACGCTTGGCGTTTATAGTTTTATTATTATTTAATGGTAAGGTACATGATCTTCTAGCGATTGGAACAGCATTCTTAGATATTTTGTGCTCCATCATGTACCCCGAAATTTTGCTCCGAATTTTTCTTCCAACTTTTTCTGCATTTGGAAATATAATCCAAACTCTACTAACTTCACCACTAGCATCATAATCTATATGGCACAATTTCCCTACAGCACCGTTCGCTAATCCGTCGGAAACGTCGACATTAGTCGTTAACATATAATATTTGCCTAATACAAATATTATTTCATAAGGCAATCTTCTTGTATCGATTGTCGACATTTTATGCAACTTTTGTTTCACGAAAGTTTCTTGTTCAACATTATGGGAACCCGTATACGTATCTTTTGCAATGCAGTAACCTTATTTTCTGTTAAATTCAGTATAACATTATTATAATTTTGAACAGCTACATTTGACAAAAAGAGACGAATTCCATGGGGACAAGCAACATCAGCTTCTTCTTTGCTAACGAATCGCGATTCAATCAAATTCAATTCGTCAGAGTTCAGTCTCTCTCCATTGCCGATTTTTGTAAGCACATTGGAAAACTTTGAATTTGCTTGCCTCATAACTTCTATAAGTTCATGAAATTTCAAGCCGTGAAAGCCACAATTATTCTCCGAGTAACTTGAATTTACTGAATAATCATGCATAACAATTGGAATATTCATATTTGCGGATGTTCTTGGAATTTGTGAATTATGAATAGTGATTCTTCGATCCTTAATTGTGAGCGTCGGATCGGCGTGTGATGGTCCGGGAATTTGTGTATCATCAATCACATGTTCAATTTTTTTTATGCTAGAAAGTAGTTTCTTATCACGATATTTTTTAGAGTGTTCCCTTGATGATTCTCTTCGTCGTTCTAACGTATTTTGCTGCATTTGTTCATTATCGTATTCGGGTTCATTTTGAGAGAGTAATTTCTGCTGCTGATCTTCTTCACGCTTTTTTTTACGATGTTTTTTTAAGCATGCATTA
>JAPYZF010000764.1:0-16192 GCA_030523045.1 Meteorus cinctellus
CCGTCTATCGTCCGCTAGCTGCGGTATATTATTGAATGGTCATGATCGCCGAGGGTTTCTCCCAACCGGGAGTCGGAGATCGACATTAATCCTTTATTACTTTCGGAAATAAAAAGGGGACATTTGGAAACACGATTGGTGCCCGTAAGGTACCTGGCGCCCAACTTAATTCGCGGTATCTGTATCGCGGTAGATTCGCGGGGGATTTATTTATTTGTATTGAAAAGTCTTTTGCGAGATCATTTTGGGTGGCCATAATTCGACGCGTTTCCTTCCTTGGAATCACGTCGCAATATACACATTCAGTAAGGGGTTCGATGATTTAGAAAGCGCATTAACAAGATCGCGGTGGCACCATATTACACCCTAGCACAACGCGTGTGCAGTTGTGTGTGCGTATCCGATAATTAATCTACTAGAAATAAGGACCTGATAATGTACAGTGGTTGTATGACGGAATCTATTAGAGTTGATGGGTGAAAAATAAAGAATTGAGAAAGAGGATAAGAATATATATTTGTGGAATGCAATGCATTACAGGAACATGATAAAGGCAGATGGAATGGTTCGATTGCTATTGCAGGGAAAAGAAGTTGAGTGATGAGATAGAAAGTACATATGTACACGTAGCTATCAGCATGGCAGCCATGAAGACGTTTTGATAAAACTAATGAGCCAAAATAGTTTTTGAATTCTTTATTCATTTTGATATCCAAAAAACGAAAATCTATAACCTCACATCCCAATAATATAGCGATCCATAAAAAAAAAAGCCATTAAATAACTTCATCAATTTTAAGGATCACAATTCAATGAGAAGATATGGTGACTGTACTGACGTATTTATATCCAAAATTATGCATGTGATAAACATATTTTATATTTCAATCTACCTTTATGAGAATATTCTATAACAGCTTTCCGCGCGTCTTTGCCAAATCTCTGGTAATATCACTGTTCTTGATCAAATATCAAGCAAAAATTTTCAACTTCCATCGTTTGTCCAATTCTAACCCTAACAACATACTAAAAAGTATAGTAATACTCTAAAATTTTTCTTCTTTATCCTTTCTTTTCTTTTTTTTCACTCTGAGAAGTTGAAAGATCGGTAGCGATGAAAATAAAAAAAAATCTGGCTTATACTCATCTATCGTAAAGGTTTGTATTATTCATAAAATTCGTTTACTTTTGCTATCTACTAATAATTTATGTATTAAGTATAGTCAGTAATGTTGCATGATGAAATTTTTCATATTGACTTGCCGATTTTCAAATTCCTCCACTCCAATCGACTCACCCAGAGCGACTGGATCTCTTCAAGGAGATCACATATGTTACACAGAGCATGAATGTGAAGATAAATCAATCTATCAATGACCCAGTAGCTCAAGTGGTATCTCGATATTGTCTTGTATGTGAAAATATACGTTCCATTGGGGTCTTGTACATATCTACGTTAGTAACATACGTACACAGATTAGTATACTCCCCATAGGATTGCGTTCAGTATCAAGTTTTGTATAAATTATATGCACAATTTCATTAATCAAAATCTTGTTATAGATGTGAAATCGAGGAGAAGATGTATTATTAGTCGTTTCAGTCGAAATTATTATGGGATTGAATTCTGTAGTAGTTTTCAATGGAATATATCCTTTTGTGAATTTATCGTTATGTATACATTAAATCTCCCATTCTGAAAATAGTTAAGAGAGACAAGAAGTATTAAAAGCATGGTGAAACCAGAAATACAAATGATTTTAATGATAATGATAATGTGAAAATAATTTGTTTGGTATCAAAGTGACTTGAGACTCGAGCATATTTGCATCCTGAACTGACACAGGAGTAATACAAACAACATATCCTTCAGAATAAGTGTGATTAAAATTGACAAGAATTGATTATTAAATTCTAAATGAATAAGTATGTATCATTAGAATCACCTCGAATTAATGATATTATATTAAATTCGTCACGAAATCTGTACGAAATATGTAGTCAGTTATATATTCGAATTAAGATTTGAGACAAAATTATTGAAAAAAATACTGTAATGTTTTCATTTCAATCAATTATATAGCTCTAGTGAAATATTGATAGGGATTCAAAGGGTTGTGAGGCTGTCGATAAATCATACTGAACTGATAATATTAAAGATTTTTTCATATTTTAGGTTTGTGTTTTTTTCTCGAAATTTAATGTCATGACCGTCTGTTACATGAAACCTCAAGGAGCCGGATGGAGTCTTTCGAGGAGAAGGGCTGCTGAAACCATTATATGTAAACCGGCACGTGCCGAAAAACGAAGGTCAGAGTATAAGTGAATAGAAAAAAGAAAGTGACACATGGGAGAGAAGCCAAATTTCCCTGGTCGAAAACCATATAGACAATTTTTTCACTTTTGTTGTTGATGGTTGTTGTTGCAGGTGACAAGAAAATTATCTAGTATAGCATGAAGGATATCTGGTTCGTGTTACAATGGCTATTCTGAACAAGATTCTATTCGTTGAAGAAGAGTATATACTCTTGTGAATTATGTTAGTTATATGAGACATCCAGGCATGTGGATTCAATATTTTGTCAACCTAGGTACGATCTCATACCATGTGGATTAAAAATGTATACCGTTTTAGTATTGATTGAGATGGTGGAAAAACTTAAATTTTCAGCTTATCATACGATATTTGCGATATCAATTTTATCAATGTAACTTTGGGCACATAATCAATTCATGGCTGATAGTTTTGTACTGAAACTTACTGCATTTGCCTTATGAATTATATACTTAACAAAACACCGTACAATCCTATTATATAGATGTTGATTAGTTCGTGGCAAACTAAATCTCATTGTTTCAAGTTCATCTGTAATGAAAAAGTCTTAACGGTCGTGGCAAGTGCGCGTCATTAGTGCGCATGTTTCAGATCCTAATCAATAATAGACGACTATTCTAAAGTTCATGGAATATTCGCGCGAGCATGAGACATTTTGATTCGATCCTTCCATTCGCATTTTATCTATCGGATTGCATATAAATGATTGTTTCATGTGCAATGCCTCGTAAATAAATACATGAGCATCACCCACCACCAAGGCGTATTGTGCCTCAAATATTTATCTTTTATTAATATAGAATTATATATGAATATAAACATGCTTATGTGTGTATACGTTTCCATATATGATTAGATATATTAATATATATGAATCCATATACCAACCGTCCAAGCCATTGAGAGAGTTATAACCGATATTTCTCTTGAAAGCTATCATAATGATTACACTGTATAGCTTTGATTGAATTTTGCTTGATAGCAGCACTGCCATTATCCTGTATAGATTTGCCAAATTTTTTGGGCCATCCGGGTTTCCGACGAAAATTTTAAGTCTACGCGGTATAATTTTTGTGAATGTTTTGAATTAAATATTGTGCGCGGTAATTAGCGGTTGCCGGGTGGTTCCGCGACATGGGTTCCATTGATTTCTAGTAATACCCAATTTATCATGGAGTACAATTCAATATCGATATTTACATATTTAGTTTTTCTTGAGCCAATATGTAAATTTTCAGATTTTCCCAAATAATATGCCACAGGTCTTCATCACGTCATTTATAGCGCCATAATATTTAGTCCACGATTTTGCAATATTGAAAATATTCTGTTACGCTCCCACTTTCAAAATGACGTTGTTTATATCGCGAATGAAGTTTTTCAAATACGCATCATCGATATGTATATATCAATGAATAAGTTAAGAACGAATCTTTGCCTAACATTTCTGCTTGTTCTTACTCGGAGGATTATATGACATTCGGACGCAATTCTGTTATTAGTAACATCTCTCGGTTCCATAAATAAATTGATATTTGGCTATGATTAAATATAGAATAGTTTTCTTTGATATTATTCAAGATAAGAGTAAGTAGTCAACGGTAATGGAAAAAAAGTTGATTTCTTAATATGAGCGATGTTGAAGATGAATGTGAATGGCATTCTCACGATATATCATTGGACTGGTCCCAATGGGAGATAGGATGGGCCGAAGGGCAGTTGCCCGCCAGGGAGTTATGGGAACATTTTGTAATGAACAGTGAGCAAAACTCAAAGCGATAGATATACAAGATACATAGTATAGAGTCAGATGAAGAGTGGACTATTTGATGTACTTGATGTAGCATATTGCGTGGACCCTTGGGGTTTTCCACCGTGTGAGAAGTCGTCTCGGTTAAACTCCGGCTGCATTACACACTCATGTTGCATTGTATTGATGAATGCTGATGGTTAGTATATACATATACATGTGTGTATAATCATGTATTTTTCATATACGTATTTGGTTGAATGATAGCACCCCTGAGTTCTAGAAATATATGATATGCGTATGTTTGCAATGGAAAATGAAAAAATTCTAAACAAACAGCAGCTCTCATGACATTATTTACGTCTCGACAGCAATAATCGATTATTGTTACGAGAGCTTCATGAACAATTCCAATGTTTTGTCACGATATTCATGTAGAATTCTTGTCAGTGTTGAGAGCCTTGTTTGACGTGACAAAGTCCGCAAAGCTTGGATTAATTTGTTACATAGAGAAATCCGATCCACGCACTAATCTTATGTTACCATTCAGAATCACGACAAAACAATATCAGTAGAATGTTTACTCTGCACTAAAGTTTCAACATAAATTTCAGATGTTCGCACATGAATATTCGAGATAGAAGTATGAATCCATAAATGTTACTCGAATGAAATATTTTGTATTCAGCGAATTTGTGCTTCTCTATGAAAAAGTATTAGTGATGAAATCGTTGACTGTTAATTGGCACCACGCGTTGAAGGATCCCATCCCCTGTGAGAATAATGCAATATAGGGATAACTCAAAGTCGAGAATTGAGGTAGAAAATGGCTGCAGCAGTTCAATGCTCCACCTCATGGACAGTATATATGCTCTGATCGTATAGTAAAACTGTTGGCGTTTCGAGGCCGACGCGAAATCTCCGGGGAAATCAGGGAGATACGGCACAAGGGCGGTTATGTGTGCGAGGTGAGTCGTATGGGCCACGTGTACGTCTATATGTATTCATCTTACACATGCATGCATGCATAGAAAACGACAATCGCGAATACGCTCGGGGATGCACGTGTTTTTATTGTGCATGATCATAGTAGCGCAGGATCACTCTATTCATTTATGCCGCTATGAAGCGAGAAAAGAAGTTGCAAATCGTGAATTTTCTCGATAAAACACCCAAATTGTATCTTTGCTTTTAATTTTCTTCCAATATGATTTATTTTATATCTTCTTTTGCGAAATCGTATAGCAACCTTCTCATCACATAATTCCAATATAATTCACAAATGAAAAATAGCTCTCATCATTGATAATAAGTAGAATAAATACAAGATACGGAAAACTTGGTACTGCCACATACAGTTGAGTTCAAGAGCATCTATTAACAAAATTCATGGTTGCAAAGTTTCACACGAATATGCATGCTTTATTTGCTCATTTATATGTCTGGTAATGACTTGAAAGAAATGATATTTGTCAACATCCATATACGTATACGCAAAAATGTACAAATATAAAAAAAAAAATAAAATTTTCTCGTCATGGGCTGCGATGAATAGGACGAAACATTTTCAAATATTCAAAACAGCACATCATACATATGCATCAAAGATATTGATTAATCAGAAAAGTGTGCATTCATAATGATGGAGAGCATTGATAAGTAGTGGGTAATTAACATTGAAACCGCCCCTTGGTCGAATCTCAAGGGATTCGTTCGAGGATGAAATCCCAAATCGTTCCCTTGACAAAATCTCCCTACGAAGAAAGAGTCGGAGGGGAAGGAAGAAGAAGAAAGAAATAAAGCAATATCCCATGGATCGACATGTATATAAGACACCGGTATATGCATGGAATCAGAATCTGATAAGAGATCGTGGCGATATCGATGTTATATTATAAGTACTTAATGGCGAGAAAAAGCAATGAGATCAAATAATTCGGCATATGTAGAAGATTATCAGCGATATTCGTGGAAAATGAAGAAAAAAAAAGATTAAATTAGATTTTCATCATCTCATGTATAATACAACTCAATGTTCAATGGAGTTAATTCTTCAAAGTTACTTCTGGCGAAAAAATGATCATTTTTTTCTCATCGTGTAATTGTATAAGCTCTTTTATTTTCTTTGAATATATATATGTATATATGTATATTGGCGTTGCATGTGTGGTGCGTATGGACAACTGTAATGACGTCTCTCGGGAATAGGTTGGCAGGAAAATTATCATGAATCCAATAAGTCTATTCAACTATACATGTATATATTTGTGGATTATTCAGTCCGAGAATACATGTCGAGCAGATAGCAAAATAAATTTTAAAAGGGAGAGACATAGTGTATGAGAAGAGGTTCAAAATTGATAATAAAATGTAGCTCAGTTGCTATTTAATTGGTTGTGAAAAATGTGGAAAAGTTTTTGAAAACGTGATCGAAATAATTAATGAAAACGTTTTGTGGTATTTTTGTAGCGATGAAGATAAGGTTAAGAGCATCATTGAAAATATAAAACTATAGTTAGTCGCAATTGTGCGTAATCATGAAGATCGTCAAATTTGAATAAATAAGCTATCCACGACGCTCAAAGAGCATCGTTGAAATTTATCATGCCATCATAACGGCGTTATCCATGAAACTTTTTTTCGCCTATCTAAAAAACTTTCTTTTTCAAATGATATTTAATGTACCTACTACTCGTTTTCTCATTTCCTGGGTTATCTATAAAATTAGCTCGCTTTCCATTGTGAAGCTCCAGTTCATTTTTTTTTTTCGACCATAATGATATTGAATTGTGTTTCATTCAGTTGATTATCGTTGTGTACCACATTTTGTAACGTGGTGCTCACTGAAATTCACGACATCAATGTTTTTATGGTGAAGATTCACGCTCACTGAAGGAAAAAGTATTCGGATCGAATATCAATTTTGTTATGCCCAGTCTCGCATGGAACCCAAAAATATTGCAAATGTTCATCCTCCCTATATATGTAAACTTTCACGCGAAATAGAAATTAGTTGGATATTTCCTTCCGAAATAATACACTTCACATTCAGCCTGACCGGTCCAATGGAAATCTAATAGAATATCTGCCTAAACGTTAAAGGAACACGGAAATTAGCTTAAAAAATGGAATTACCAAAATTATTAGAATTACTTACACATTAATTTTTTTAAGATTTCAATACTACAATATAAACTTTTTGTCATTAGGGGGTACTTGATGATTATAATCTGAGTAAATCGCGAAACAATGCAGGAATAAGAGAATAGCAAAAGATTCATTTGATAGAAGATATTGTTACGAATAACTGGGTCTTGTTTTAGTCCTCTCGCATATTGTGTGGAGAATTGATGAAATAAACGATGATAGTACAAAGAATTCCCGGTTTTGATTGCATCTCTCTGCTTATTCCTTTTTTTCTTCCGGAAATTAATCAAAGAAAAAGGTTGCAACCTCCATCTTGAAAGAATGAAAGGAAATAGGTAGAGGAGACTAGGTAAAAACGAATTCTTTGAGTGTCCAAAAAGTATTCAGAGCACACGCAATTTTGATCAATATTTTCGTAAGCTAGGATGGATATTTTTAAATTCTATTTTCTTTATATGTTATTTACTTCTATGGCATGAATTGGGAGGATGCCTCTCTGTCACGATATTATTTCTATCACTTCCGGCAGGGTAGGTCCACCAGCTTCTAAATTCTTCCTCTGGACCATAAGCTACTTTCACCTTCCTATATAGTATCGAATTTTATCAGAATGATTGCTTTATTTGTGTCAAGTTTTTCGATACTTAGAAAAATATCACTGTATACAACGAATCAAGCAACATAAATTATAAATTACGTAGAATTATAATAACGCCTGAGTACTCCTACACAACATACGGGGGGGGGGGGGAGATAAAGATCAGGATGGGCGGGCGCGTGTGGATCGATCTTCACTCTCACATATGGAGACACTTCGGGGAGTTTCACTTATCATGAAAACAAATCATACATGCAGACCATGCGTAAAAATAAACGCAGTGCGTTATCCATTCTGGTTAAAAAAGGAATACGAAAAAAGAGTATAACATTATTGACAATCCGTTGTGGAATGAGAATGGGATGTTTTTCAATGCGTTGACTCATGTTGATGACTTTGGCCCGATTTTATTTGGTGTTTAGATAGAGGAAAAAAGTCAAAGTACAGGATAATTTGTGAAGCGAAAGGGACTTTGGCCCATTGTCCTGAATTCTATTCTTTTCATTTCCACCCTTATATACTTGAATGTTGTATAGATATAACCTAAAAGCATATACGAGTTTGTCTCACTCACTGTTTTTGTTTTACATGTTTTTTATTCTGCTTTCAGCCCGCTAGCCTCCAAGTCTCTAATCAACGGATGCCTGTTCCATTAGGGGGTGGTTATTGTGCGTGGGTGTACTGCCTGTATGACGGGGCTAAGTTGGTGCAATAGAAAGCGAGCAGAAGGGGGGAGAGGGGCTGTCCGGTGACTTTGTCGAACACACAAGAGCGACACTTGTCATGACGTATTATCTCTGGTTTTATCGCTTCTGGCGTACTGTTTGTTTTCAACAATCAAGAAAGAACAAGCCCCACGATAAATGTATATAATATACACATATTTTTTGTTCATTCCTGATTCAAGTTCAAGAGATGTCTCTCTTCAAATTTACGTGATTCAAAATTTACATGAAAACACATTGAACATGTAACCATGTACGTACACAAAATTAATGCAATGTATATTTCGAGTACATAAATATCCATGATAGACTTTAACTATACAAAAGTTAAATGCCCAATACTATCTGAATGATCGCGCATCTGCCGGTTCATTTTGGTGAATCACTCGGGTGTCTGCTCTACATTATTATGGCTTCCGTATAGTTTCTACGAGCTGTTCCGGTATATTGCATTCACCATTCCATACATTACGGGACTCCGTGTATAGATGTATATATACTTTACGGTCAGCTGGCAGTGTTTTTGGCTTGACGTTTCATAAATGACATAAACGTCGTATATCGCACAGCAGTCGCCCCCGCCCCCCTTCCCCCAATGATTACAAGGTATCAGCGGTCAATAATTATTCGAATCCCGCAATCGAGTCATAATTAATCATAATCAATGAATAATGGATGTGTAGAACCGAAATATATTATTTTATTCTCAAATTTTTTCATTGAATTTTCGTAGCTCCAGGGATTATTGGATAAATTTTATTTACTTCCCGTCTACATACGTATATATTCACTATATCCATGCTTATTGACATTTATTATGCATTTCTATATTCCCTTGTTGGACCAGTTTTGTTTGCTCTGGTTCTGTTTGATTTTATTATTTAACCAGTCGAAATTTAAACACTTCCATCGCCCAATCGCTCGTTTGAATTTTATATTGAGGTCTATGGGGACTCAACAATTGCGTTGGAAATTCTTCAGGGACTTTCAATTCATATTTCGCCTCTCAATTTCTTTTTCGCTGTCAGTCGTGATCTTCCCAATACATCAATGACGCAATATTTCTTTCCTCAACGTGAAGAAATGCAATTTTATCACCTTTGATCTCACTAAAACATTTTTGGACCAGATCAACATAGAAAATTCCACCGAATAACAATTGTTATAGTGAACAAAGCTTTGTAGTCAAAACGAAATCATCGACACATACTTATCACCACGTAATCCTGTAAAGCTTATTAACAAGTTCCTCAACATAGAGAGTTCATGCTTTGGTACAACTAAAATTGAATGAGAAAAAAAATGTATGGGGAAGGCCGGCGTAAATTGAGCCATGAGCAGTTGAAGTGGTAAAACTATTTCCTCCATATACGATCAATTCTGTTGCAAAAAATTTTGGGATGAACTTTAATATTGCATGAACATGAATCGATCGAGAAAATGAGTAATTGCACGTTAAAATTACTATTAATGATGATTATAATAAAGTAATCGGAAAAGTTCAGTTTACTCCGTGATAGGAGAGATCGAACTCGAGTCAAAGCCAATTGCATTCATGTAAAAAATATTCGAAAATCGTTATTGATTGTGTCATAGCCATTTTTTTTTTTTTTTTTATCTTTTATTTTCAATAGTAGAGTATTCGGTTTTCACATGATTCAAAAAATACAAGATTTAAGATAAATTTCATTCGATTGAGTCGCAATTTTGATACATATTTGGCATATTTAATGAGGCGAAAATTCAAACATTTTCAACGCATAGAGGCCACCATTCTCTCACAAAGTCATTTTCACCCGATGCCTCTTTTGTTTAATAATGATATTTATATTTTGAATATCTTTATGAATGTTAATTTATGAGTAATTTATTACAGGACTCGATGTAATTGATTATGATGTTCAAACTTTATGAGAAGTATCTAGAAAGTACAAACTAAAATCACATAAACTGTGGTTAGAGTGTATCCAAACGTCCTTTTCGCTTTTTCTTCTCACAAACACGAAAATTCCGATAAACATCGACTTCTCTATCATCGATAAAATATTGGAATTCATCAATTTTATTTTCATGTGTTTAAAAATATTTATATGATAATAATCCCAAAAATTCAATATATTCTACAGCTAATCTTACATTACATTGACGGCTGAAACAATGACCATGAAGAAAACTCTACTCCTGATCATTTTCTCCTCATTCGAATTTTCATCCGGTCAAGCAGAAGTTCAAGTTTTTAGTTTTTTTTCCTTTTCGTGAATAAATGTTAATGAATGTCAAATATATCCTGGAGATATCCAAAAAACGACATTCTTTCAACAGATATAAATTTGTTTAAGTCAATTTTCATTCAACATTGTATTTGAATTGATAAATTATTTGTGCATGGGCGATAGCGAAAGAGATTTCACTGTCAAAAATCTTCCCAAGAATATAGTAGAAATGTGAGAGAAGGAGTGAAAGAAATTATGAGGTGGAAGCCACAAAATAAACTGATTCGTTAACCACGTTACGCGGCTGCCGTGCATGAGCCTAACCAAACATTGACATGCTCGATCATTCTGATCCCTCTTCTGGCGCACCAGACGCTGGTTTGAGTTCGTACCCACCATCTGGCTGTACACACATGTATGTGTACATTTATGTATAATGTGGCGAGGGTTTGAAGTTTATGTATTCATATAATACATACATAGGCATGGTGACGATGAATCGTAGGGTAGAAATTGAAATAAAAACAGAGGGTTGATGCTGAACACGAGGCGATAGAAAGGGGTGCCAATGAGGGCCATTAGGCTACGATATGTTTTTCTATTACGAGATTTCAGCGTACTTACATTTATGACTTTTCCAATTGAGACATGATTTCCAAAAAGAAACAAAATGACATGAAAAATATTCAGTTTTGTACGTTTTGAGTATATAAATTGAATGAATATGCTTTTCATTATTGCAACCATCATAAGGCAAAGAAACCCGATAAATTTTTCATAGACATCATCCATCCAATGGAAATATAATAGTTGATACTGGTACTGAAACTCTGTTCTCTGTGTGGTGGATGAAAAAACCGCACGCATCGCGATCACCAGCACGGCTTATTATCGAAGAAACGATGATGCGGGAACGCAATTGAAAAGGTTTGATATATATTTACAAAAGGAATATTGAGAAGTCCTACGCGATGGAGGCTTGTGGATCGGCAGGAAAAAGAATCCGAGAACTTTTCCCTCCGTCTACAATTGTCCAAATTAATATTCAGGCTCGGCTTCATTTTCAATTATATCTTCATAGAAATGCACATGTTCATTTGCAATCACCTGATCAAATATATAACAGAGTTATGAATATAAATACCATATGTGTCGCTCATTTTATACGCAAGGTAGGTTTATATATATGTTGAATTTTCGATGAAAGAAGGTATCATCATACAATTGAGATCGCTGTGAATGTACTGTTAAAAAATAATAAATCTTTGGTGTACAGATAATATTAAGCTTTATTTCCATAAATGGTTGAGAGCATGATTTTTTTCTTTCTCGGATTTATCAACACATAACACGTGTTCTGACCTTATCATACATAACGATTGTACTTTGAGGAAAACAATCTTCTATAACTCTAGGTATACATTTAGTCACTCTACAGTCACTGCGGCGTGTATACGTCACGTGGCGACTCGTGTCTATCGAACGTTATTGCCAACGCCCTTCATATTCTCCACTTTGACACACTTGCTTGCTAATATCAAATCTAACACCGTCCGAAACATTAAATTCCACCCGCTATTGTAAACTGTATCCCTGGTTCTTTTCAATATCGTAGAATCATTGAAGCTTCTATCATCAATTCATTTTTTTCCTATTGAAATCTACTAATGTATTATAATCACCAGGAAAAATACATCAGAGGATACATGATTACTCTAATACATAAACGGCCGATATAATTATTGCTTTCTACGATTGTGGAGTCAATTTTGATAGACTCGTTTCTATTAGTATGTACTAAAGGTTTCGAATAGTTATAAACATTTGCGGGATTAGTGGCGAAGTGTGTTACAGTATGTACGATACAAGAAAACATAATGTTTGACCGCGAGTCACCATAAATTTCACGCGTTTTTCGCTCTGAGAGGAGTGGCTGGCTTATTGTTCATCGCCTTTATTCTATTTTTTCCATTCTTTTTTCTTCCGGCAATGGAAGTAACGTCAGCAAGGACAGTGTTTCACAGTGACCGTGATTGAACTATAGTGAATTCGCGTATTGGATCATTGGACACAAACACACATATATATATGTCCATAAAAAAAAACGGCGCCTTCTACAATTATCGAATGGTTTGATAATAATTGTGTCGTTATTTCTTTTGACACTTTTTTTCCCCACTGAATTTTACAAGATGAAGGGGTATATATTCCAAACATTATTCGAACTTGGTGTTATTAGCCATTTTTCGTTTTATCAGTCTCTGAATGGATATCTTGCGCGCCGAATATGTGAGAACTCATAGGGGACAGATTGAAGTCACGACAATTACGAGTGAATGGTTGGATAAATTCAAATAATTTAAAATCTTTTCGTCAAATCGTGCGAGTGAGAGTGGCGGTTCGAATGAGCGTTGGAACTGGAAGCAGAAAGGATAGAGAGTGAAATGACGAAACACTATATAGTCATGGAAATATATAGAGAAGAATGTGAATGGATATGTACATGTGGGTTTTATGGTTGAAATGAAGCAACAGAAGATTGGAATAGGGAGGGCAAGTGAATGAAATTGCGAAAGTGAGGGTTGCCATGCGTAATTATCTAAATGGACTCTTAGGCACGCAAGTTTATTGACTTCGCGAAGAGACAAAATCAACAGAATTTGTAAATTTAGACCGATCGAGATCGGTGATTCGCATATAACTAAAATTTGTGTCTTTCGGAACTACAAAAACATAAGAGACGCAACAGGAGAATATCAAAAAAATACTTTCGACACACATTTTAATCATGAATCTTAAGTAGGTACGAAGTATGCGGAGCCCCCATCGAAGTGCTTGAATTCGAAAACGCAAAAAAAAAATATTCCATAATATAAAAAGGAAAAATGTATGAAAATTCAGAAAAAATCGAAATTCATCAAGAAAAGGCAATAATATTTATTCTTCGACGCCAGAAGAGAAATTCATTGTTTTAAGCAAAACGCTTCTCGAAATTCCACTGAAAATTTTGGATGTCATTCTCAATTCAATTGTGTAGGTGATGCAAGCTTTTCCATTGTTTTCAATTCTGTGTGTGAACGAACGAAACAACAACACAACCATCAATTTTCAAGTGCACACGCCCTATATAAATACGTTTATATGACCATATAGGTAGAATAGCCAAACCGACAGAATGAACAATCCACTCATCAGTGAACACGTGTCTATGACACGTGTCAAAGCGTGCCATGACAACTGGTGTTCTGGAAGACTCGTAGCGCCATGTGCAAACCTCCAGTGAAACGTTTGGTGTAAAACGAGGCGGCACGCGCAGTCGCGCACTCGTGGCATGGCATGACACTTCACTCATAGATGAGCATTTGCGACATTAGCTATAAGCTCTTCGTTTCTTAGCACAATAACCATATCGTATGGCTTGCGATTCTCTTTAAATTTTTATTGCATATATTTTTAATGATGCAATATCATGATGGAAATGAAATTAATCAATAAGGTGTTACAGGGAATTTCCATTTGGCAGTTGATAATTGCGTGTATGTATGCGAACACTTTTTCATATGTGTTTCCGGAGTCGGGAATATCGGTGTGAATTGCTTGTGGAAAAATTTAATTTTGCTAAATATATTTGCAATATTCTGACCATTATATTGCCATACAACGATTTTTAGATGTAAAAACCAATGATGATTTATTACAACATGTGCAATCATGTATTGAGTGTCAGGGGAATCTGCCACTTAATATAAAGTTGGAACATATGAATGGATATTCTACGTTCCTATCCTCGTATACGTTCCTCCATTGCTTCGTTCTCCTGATCAGTTACACCGTCTCCCGTTAATGGACTATATATTTCATCAGCCTATAATTATTGGATGAATTATATAATTGGATAATGAATTGGATAATCAGTTAACCAATTGTGGTTTTGTGAGATCATGTTGTCAGCGAAACGAATATACGATTAAGATATAGTGCGAGCTAGTTCTATGATTTTCAATGGATTAAATTCAGAACTGAATGACGCCTGCAATTTATTTACAAGTGATAACAGTGATTCTTTGCTAATTATAATAGTTCTTTCAATAAGTCAAATATGTATATTGTCTCGCAATATTCATTGAGCCGATGTGCCGAATATCAAAATCGAGTCATAGATATATTGCGAGACAAAACTGTTTGTATGTACCAATCAATTACGCGGTGTTATTGGTGGAGCGATTAATATCACATGGAATGAATGGAAGTTCACGATGTCAGTGCATACAATGTAGATTTATTCACCATTCATTGTGGATTTCTTGAATTATCTCTATATATATCTCTTTTGCTTAAATGAAAAACTAGTTGACGCATATGCTCTTCCGATGCAAGTCATGAAGTAATCGTTCACCTGACATCGTTTTTTGACAGGATTGTCGATGAAAGAAATAGCCCGCTAGCCCGCATATATACTGGAGTGGGATTGGAGTGGCATTGGAAACTACTCAACAACTGGGGGTGACGACATTAGTCTTGTGTTTGCAACTCCCTGACAATATCAATTGTGATTTGAGTTTAGCAAAAGCCTGTCAAAGTTATATATATTATGACCAACTGCTGACATAAAAAGAGTGTAAGGTGAAAACGCCAGACTCCCAGTACGACATATGGATATAAGAGATCAGCAGTGGTCAAAATGGGGATTATAGTCTAGCCTAACTTTATTCGCGGATTGGGATTATAGGTGCGGAAAAGATATTTGCATAAATATATGTAAGTCCGCAGGACATCTACTGCAAAGGTAATTGCATGGGAGATTTAGAGATGTAATCGCGCAGATAGATCTTCATCAACAATTTCAATTGACCACTCCAATTTTTGCACGAACTAAAAATGAAATCAACAAAATAATGGTAGAACTCACGTTCTCTTCTGTTTGGAGAATGAATTTTGGTATCCCCCCCGCATTCTAGAACAAACAAAAAAAAAATAATCTCAAAAACAAAACTGAAGAACTCTATCGGAATGAAATGGGTGATAACATTGATATAATAGGAGAGTTTCTTTGGACTCTTCGCAGGAAGGAAGAGCATGCACGTATATATGCATACGATTCTCATGTGTATCCCCAATGTGTAAATACATAATATTATGTATATGTGTATACATAACTGGTGGTTGATCTGAACGCGCAGTTGAGTTCCCATCAAGAAGCACTTAATCCGACGGGAACGAGTGGCGGTTAAGGTTGGAACAACAATGTACGTAATATTGTTAGCCTGCAGGCACCTGAAAACTTTCCAGTTACGCTACATAATATCTCATGTGATTATGTTACACAAACAGCATCCGCCAGGCGTTCTCATACACAGTCACGTGCGATCACAGTGAGGAGTGGTTCGATGTTCAACCGCACGAACACGCCCACGCCAAAATACC
>JAPYZF010000765.1:0-16103 GCA_030523045.1 Meteorus cinctellus
AGTTCTTGTATTAAAACTGGAAAACCAAGGATCAGTTAATGGATATAGAACAGTTCTTAGGTCAAGACGGACAAATATATGAGATTAATATATTTCTATCATTATATTACTATATAAAAAAAACGGCCAAAATAACTATATGGTATGTATATTCGTAAATATATTTTTATGTTGAAAAAATATAAAATACCATATATTAATGACATATATTTTTTTTTCATACGGGCGAGAAGGTCATTTGTTTTCAAAATTTGAAATTCCACGTTTTAGTTCTCCAGAACTGGAAAAAGATTTGCTCCAAGTTGACGTGGATAGCCAGAAAAACTTTGAGTTAGCTCTAAAAATTGTAGCAAAAATTATTCGAGATAAAAAATTAAATTGATTAATTCAGTACGACATGCATTATTATTAAATTAAACACCATTTTCACTACCTGTTTGTGGATTCGATTCTAGAAGAACAGGATTTGGGTGGTGTACGCTACGCTGATTTAATGAAAAATCTTTTGTGTTTCCGTAAGCTGGTTGAAACATTTTTGGAGTGCTAAATCGAAAATTTGATCCAATATCAAAGAAAATCGTTTTTCACTTAACTTTGGGGTTTGTGTATTGCGTGATTTCTTTTTTTTTGTAATCAAATACACATCTTATGAAGTCTTACAATTTTTGAGATACGATCACATGGTTAAACACAGATACCAGTAAGACTCCAAATTTCATTAATCTCATTCAGTACATTTTGAGCACTTGTACGAACAGTTTGTTTGAGAAAATTCAAATTATAAGAAAAAACACTCAATACTTGTGCTGAGATAGTAATTTTCGTTTATTTAATGCACTGCTTTGAAAACCTATTAAATACACATACTGATTTTTAGATTTGTTTGCCATTTTGCGAATGTTATGTTTACAAATGTTATGATTATATTGTTTAGATGTCATCTAGAAAGTTGTTACTAGATGGCGAGATGATGGCAAATGATATTATCGACTCAAGATAAAAGTCATTCCTCCAAATTTAAATTCGAATTTATCCAATTTTATAGAGAAGTTTGATTACAGAGCAAGCTAGTGTTTACGTATGTATATCTAATTGTATTTTTTGCAAATAAAAAAAATATAAATTATATAATCAAACCCATCGTAAAATAAAATAAGTTCTAAAGTCATATCTTATCAAATTTTCTTTCGTTGCGGATATTCAAAGCCTGATAAATTTTTACCCGTTAGGATTACAATGTAACTATGTCAGAGCGTCTTTATGGAGAATTAAATTTCCCATAAGGATGTGTATAAGAATGAAAAAAAAGATTGAAAAAAAAATTGAGTCATACGCATCGTAAACATTGCATTAAAATATAATTGCACAACATAATGTTTTATATTTATGTAGAATGAGACGGCGATGAATAATCTTTTTCGAAGACTATACATTTGTTGAAGATAGTTATTATTAATTATAAGATACATGCTGTAATTTATATGTTCTGTACCAAAAGTGTGGAAAATATACATGAAGAAATAAGTATAATCAAATAATGTCATGCCTCCACGACAATTTCACGAAATCCAAAATACGACTCAAAATTTCGGGTCGTAACGGCCTTGAGAAAACACTTATATGTTTTACTTTAAAACGCCAAATCAAACGCTTGGATTTGCACACGTGTGCGAAGTAAGTGCCATCATTCTGAGGTCCCAAAATTGAGAAATCTCAGTAAATATTGATGATGAAGAGGATATAATCAATTAAACGACAAGTTAAAAAAAGTAAATGGAGGTTGAAGGTTGGTTGTAAATTTGTGGTTCATGTAAAATTATTAAACAATATTTTATTTTTTAAATTAATTACTCAGCTCAATTACTCATGAGGAACAAAAATGTACATGCGTCGAGTCTTTTATTATTCGAAATTATAAAAATGTAAATACAAATCAGATTTCAAAAACCGTTTATGCTAACGGTAATATTCTTAAAAATAATGTCAATTGGAAAAATATTTTTTTGTTTAATTCTAGTAATTTTATCCAATGATTAGATAGTTCAATTGATACTGAATCAAAGAGTACCGAAACACTCAGTCAATCTCGAATTAAATCGCTAGATACAATTGGCACAGATGCAAACAAGTCACCAGATCTTAATCAAAACATTACACGTGAGTTTTCTAAGTTTACTGATAGTAAGTGTTTAATGGAATGTAATGCATTTGTCCCTGTATTTATAAACACGAATTATATCGTTGAAATCGTTGTGTTTTATACGTGACAGTACATTTACTTCAAGTTTTAAAAAACGTTTCCCTTTTTCCAATGTAACTTTGAATAAAAAGAAACGAAGAAATTCGACAGAAATGCCAGTAGCCGCTGTGATCGAAGACATAATAAAATAAATATTTTAGAAGAAAAGAATGAAAAGAAGCAATTAAAAGAAAAAACAAGTTGTAATCATCAAAACTGATAAAGAAACGTTAAAAAAAATTGAAGTAGAAGAGCGAAGTGTTCAGCAATCATTGAAAGAAAAGAAAAATGAATTGATCCGTCAAAAGAAAGATAAGAATAAAAAAATAAAAATTAAACAGAAGAAAAATAAATAATATTATTCTTATCTATTAATATGTGTATGAGAATTTCATCTGACGATCTCGAACGTTTCTTCTATAAGTGTTATTTAAATGAAGAGTTTATAATTAAAAACTAATAATTATACTATCTTGCAAAATATCCAACTCATTTATAAACAGAAAATAAACTGACCAAAACGGCACTTTTGATGACCGAAAAATTAAGACGATTAGAGGTACGAATAGACCGCACAGAAATCAAGATGTAATTCCGATACCATATTTTCGTCTTCAGTCGCTCTTAAAAATATCGAGTTATTTACATTCTTCAAATCAAAAGAATCTTTATCAATAATAAATTGGAAAAGATGCACTCTGGATAATATGTGGCCAACTGGAAGGTTTGAATCCCACCTTCTGGTAATTTCTCACGAAATAATTATGAATGTTCAATTTTTACCATAATATTTTGTATCGTATTCTATATTGGCGTGCATGGTTGCTTATTTAAGTGTAATTGCATCGATAAGATCTATTATGTTACTCAGAAATATAATTTCGTCTCTCTATATTGTAAGTAATGTCTCAATGAAAGAGAAATAAAAAATATAGTTGATATTATACAAAATATGTTGCATCAATCATTATTATGTTCAATGCAATTTGTATCAAAACTTCACTGTACATCAAATCCTGCATTTTTATTTAATGGCTGGATATGTATTTTTTCACGGGGCGAATAGATGAATAAGTCTTTCAATATTAATTTACGACACGGAACTAATGGCGTTAAGGGGTGATCCCATTTGTATGAGGACACTATCAAGCCACTGCAGAGGACCGTGTAAATGCAATTCAATCCAACACGGCGTTGCTGTTATATCTTGTCTGTGATATTCTGCACCCCATCCTTTGACAAATGCAATTCTGTTAACATAAATACCAACAATTAAGAAAAATTCTGATGCCAATTCTACAATCTTCTAACAAATCGTGTTACCTTATTGTGCACATTTTTGTCAATTCATAAACAGCCTCAAATCCATTGTGGACACTCTGCGAGAGTAACTGAGCAAATTCTTGATTGTTAAATATTTTCAATGAGCATCCAGATAGAAGTTTACAAACTGTGCTGGAGTGAAATCCATGATGCCGATTACAATTTTTTGACTGTACAAATATTGCGGAATCTGACAAACACTCAACATAAACTTCACCATTAACATTAGTTAAATGTATTCCTCTACCAATGTGCTTTCTGGTACTTTCTATCACTGAATTGCGATTAACATTCGACAATTGTCCTAAACAAAATCGATTTGAATTATTGCTGGGAAATGTAAACCCATCAACAATAATTTCATTCGATTGGCAATGGAAAACTTCACCAACGCGACAATTCAATTCGTAATAAGCAATTGTCGCCCAGTTGATGGGTTCTCTATAACAGATCGGGACTGCTTCGGCCGAATTATCAGCATCAATTGTGGTCGGATTCAAGGGCAGTATCTCCTGCAAAGGATTTGTACCATAATAACACTGGAAATTTGGCGATGCTGCACTTGTCAAACTTTGTGCTGAATCCGACAAAGACATTGGTGGGGTGGGATAAACACTAGTACTCTTATTGTTTGAGCTTGTAGTGAACCCATTTGCCGAATAATACGCATTATAAGGCATCGCGGGCTCCGCGGGTTTTTGAATAGGCATAACTGGATCTCGTGGAGCGAATTCTGAAAACCGTGGCACGAGAACTGTCGGCATTCTTCTATTGTCATTGCGCTTGTAATGATAAGGATTGATGCACACTTCTGCTAGGTTCGCTGAAAAAGGATACTGACAAAAATCCTGCGGTTCCAATTCGTGGTGTGATTGCAAGTCGGGCCAACGCCATACACGACAATATATAACATGGGGTAAACCTTTTCGGTGTGATATTTGTAATCTACCATCCATACTACGTGGTAAAGTCACACATTTACTCGGTGTATCTGGGCTGTTCAATGCATGCTCTAAATCTTCAATGGCACCTTTTCGTTTTTTTAATCTTTTCACCAATGATTGCACAGCTTTTTCAGCATATTTCTCTTCCTCATCCCCCTGCTTCCAGCCCATTAGTTTTTTCACTGCAGGGTTTGTGAGTCGAAAAAAACTATTCAATGCAGACATTGGTCCCGAATATATTGATCCTTTTTCGAAATCCATTTATATAACTTCACTTATATAAATTGATAGAACTATAAGAGTAACACAAAAAAATATTTTCACGTTTGTAAATACGGAAAAACTTTCACTCACGAAATATATCTTATATTGGAAAAATAATACTAAAGCTTCATTCCAACGTGAAATAATGTCATTGAAAATTCAAAGTATATAATTAATGATGAGAATCACAAATTATAAGTGCATGCTGATGGACACACTGCACTTTTTAACCGTTGTGAACTTCCTCCTGACATTTGAATAATCGATAAATTTGAACAATACCTTCCACTGCAACAACTGGGAAGGTAATGATGTCCAAAATGGTAACTTCTAGGCTGATGTATAACTTTGATGCCAGGAGAGGGGTCCTGACAGTACCAGTGAGTACGGTGGGGGGTGTTATTCGCAAGAACAATCTAGTTGTAGGTGTGCGTTCCGGTAAGTCCGGCCCTCGGTAATGTTAGTCAGAAGGGCAGGCGTATCCTCATGTCTCTATATTTGTATCCAACTCAGCCGGAAAAATACGAAGCTTTGGTGGTACCTTTGAATTTGACAAACCGTTGAACGTGTTCATGATGAAGTTGCGGTTGAATATGAGTAGTTATAGAAAATATATCACACCACCATGTGAATTCTAATTGAAAGATGAAATACTTGAAGCACAAACCTCAGCGCACTCTCATCGACTTGAAAAACTGATTGAAAAATAATAAAGAATAATGTGAATTTTATAGATCAATGTGAATGAACAGAATAGTTGATGTTATTTTTTACGGCACAATATTATTGATTTTGAACAAGATTTATTGATTTCAATTAAAAGATTTAAAAATTGGAAGAATCGAGTTTTTGCAGATAATTCGTTTTTTATTCTTAAAAATGAATTTGATTATTCACGTGATATTCGTTATTTTCTGCTACTTTCGTTTAGTTTTTTATAATTATTATGCATAATTAAGACACCTGTGATATAATATTCAGTGAATTTAGACAAACTTTATGATAATCGTGTAGAAATAATTGAGATACATTGCAGTTAAATGTTGATAAATTTTTAGTTAATCATCAATCTATTACAATTTATTTGACACAAAGTGTAAAATGCATTATTTTACCAATTTTACAATGAGACATCTGCTCCGACTCTAAATAGAAATGACCATTTCAGGTAAGTATTACTCAGAGAATAATATGTAGCTACGTATCACACAGGTTCTTATTACATTCAAATTGTCATTACAATTTTACTTGGGAAGAGAATAAATTTGGTATACTATGTTCTAATAAGTGCAAGTAGTTGTACATACTTTCTTGTGTTATTCTATGGAAAATGGTCCCATGAAACGACCTTTTCTGTTTATAATGAGCAGGAGCTTATTGTAAAGCCACGTGAAAATACGCATTTCACACTCTGACTGAAATATAATAGATTGACAATGAATTTACTGTCCGAAAATTTAACAAAATTAATATTTATCACGAACAAATAAAACATTTGAATTTGTAAATAATTATAATATTTTTAGCGAGTTGATAATTTTTATAAACTGTACTAAACATTGAACAACTCCGATTTGAACTAAATTTGTTCAAAATTTCATGATCGACAAGTTGTAAAAAATACTATCAACAATTTGTACACATCGATAGCAAACGATTCATTCCATGGTTATATTTCCTTTTGTTTTTGATCTCAATCTCCCGAGTATACATAAAAAAAAAAATATAACAATTTAATATTGAAAATAAGAAATGTTCTCCACCAATTCTCTCACTCTTCACTGAGAATTCATTGGACAGGGAATCATAATTACAATTTACGATCTTTCGATGATGACGACTCATTCAAAGCTAATTGATAACTTGTGGTGCACTTTGTTTATGTATTGGCTTCATTATTAACAGAGAAAATGGTACTATCATGAAATTGTTGCATGAATAGACTGGTTCGATCGTTCGTTTCCGTTTCTTTCCAATAATAATTCTGCATCCCCTCCTAATTTTTCTAAAAAAAAAAAAAAATCAAAATAAGTCATTGTGATTGTCAATTAAGAACTCTATCGTAGAATATTTATTAACTTCATTGGCATCAGATTATTTCACCTAGACAACAACAACTATCTCGTGAATTTCTATGTTGGATCACAAAATTTGAATTATTAAGAAAAATTCATTGTCTTTAAAAGAAGAATAAATATGAAATGACATTCAAGCATAATTTATCACGAAAGTATATCTTTATAAATAAAACCCTGGTATATTTGACTGAAAACAAGAGAAATTATTTGAATGGGTCAATATGAGACACAGTATATTTTATATTATATATTTCCCAATATAAAATATGATCGTATGCAAGAAAATGGAAGAATGTAACAAAGGTCACATTTGTTTCAGTATTTCCAGTTTATGTGTTTGTCAGAATTTATTTTTCCATGTAAATGGCTCGAAATAGGGTCGCCAGTGTGTCTACCTGAAGGACAATTAATAATGAGGAGGAGAGGTTGAACCCTTCATTCAATCTGGATTGAATGTATATATTGATTGGTGATTCATCTCTGAACAATTGATTCGGGCATAGTCTCTACAATACACTCAAACCATCAATCTGAAATACCATTTGCCTCTTCCGTAAATACATAAAGGGTACATTTATTATGTAATCGTTTCGATCTCTCAATGAATGTCTTCGAAAGTAACCAAAGAAACTTTTTTTTTCCATTTAGTGCGCTTGTATATTAAATAAATTACTTTATGAGGGAGATTATATTGAAATTCTATGTTTCAGAATTTACTAATCCGATCAGTATAAATAATTTGCTACCTTTCACCTGGCTGTTCTTGAATTTTCATGAACTTTTTCCATTTTTCAAAATAATTTCTCGGATTCCTTTCATGATTGTCAGTCTCATGAAGTGCAATACAAGAAGCATATATTGAGGATATTTCTCAAACAGTGTGAAATCATTACACAGTAAACCAAATTTATATTATCAAATATCCAAAATATTCTTTGGATTTATAATGCGGCCCATAGAAAAAAAATCGGAAGAACCATTTTTCTAACTTTTAGTAATTCTAAATTAACCATTCCATTTTTTTCTTCATGATATCATGTTTATAAGTTGGAGAAATGATCAGTAATATCAAATAAGTTCACATTTGTAACAGCTGCTGTATATATACATTCTATAGAATTATTCTTTCTGCTAAATAGTCTCTCACCATCTTTTCATGTGAATCAAATTATGAGTCTATCAGTAGTTAACTTCGCTTTTCAACAATTGTTAATGGAAATGGAACAATCACACCTCGTTTCTGCACTAGACTACATACAGGCTTGTTTTGTTATTAATTGCATTTGGACTTTACACATGTATAAGTGAAAAAATTGTTTTCTCACATTAATAAAACTTTTGAATTATTAATATATGAACTTTTGTACCAATTGTACTAGAAATCTTATATTGAAACGGAGAGAAATGAACTAGAGGCTATTGCGACGTTTGCTTCTCAATTCATCATTAACTGTATTTCTCATTGTACTATCAACACGATGATACCAAACCCAAATACCCGTTTAGAATATTAGACCAATCAAGTGTTTAATTTTCACGTGAAAATTCCCCACATGAATTATAGCAAATTAATAGGTGGCATTTCAATCGAAACTTTCCGTTTCTTCTCTGAACGTTTGCCTTCATTAATCACGTGATTGCATTTGATAGAATCCAGGATAATTCGTTCACATATATACCTTGCAACGTCACCATTCCAATGCGCTTTAGAAGATTCACCAACAGCAGTCCAATCATACTGAAGGTAAATTGATAATAATCTATCACACACAATACTTCTATCAGCGAATTTTTTTATAGTGTTATATCTCTATTGCATTAGGGCCCATCAAATAACTTGCAATTTTCGACTTCTCGGGTTCATCTACTCAAACGCCTAACACATCATCATGTCCAGTGTTGAGATGCACAATTTACCAATTATAATTAGATTGACTGATTGGCCTATGCTCTTGAATAATCGTCAACAAACTGAGCATTCAAATTGCTTCTCAACCGAATATCTTCCTGATGTGAAATTCAAATTGATTGTTGAAGTGACAGATAATTATAAGTTTGCCGTTGTTGTGTCAAAAACACCGTACGATGCAGCTAATGTATCAATTAGAATAAGCATGAGTGGCCGCCAAATAACAAAGGTGAACATTCAAGATTGGACGGATTGTTATACAATTCACGATATTCCTTTTTATCCCGTATGTGGGATGGCATCGATCCTATTCGGGTGTGAACTAACATGGTATGGATTTGTGAATAAATTGGAAACTTGGACTCCTGAAAATCTATACCATAAGATCAGGAATTTTTTGAACGAAAACGAGTTGGCTGACGTTGTTATTAGAATTGATGGTGAAGAGATTTCAGCGCATAAAATTGTCCTCGCGGCTCACAGTTCTGTGTTTCTGGCAATGTTAAAAAATGATTCAAGCGTAGCCGGGAAAAATCGGATTGATATAGAGGACATTGATGTTGATATAATGCGAAAGGTGATTGAATTTTTGTATACGGGGGAGATAGATAGGGAATTGGATATTCATATTCTATTTTCTATTTTGTCAGTTGCCATTAAGTTTCAAATAATGGATCTTCAAAACTTGTGTACACTTATTATATGTAAAAAGAGAACAGTGAACAACTCAATGCAAATTCTTGAAAAAGCTGATTCATATGCAGTTACCGAATTAATTGAAAATACAATATCTTTTATGTTGAAAAATAAACGGGAAATCGTTCTCTTGGCTGAATTCAAGGATTTGCATAGTAGAAAGCCTGACATATTTTTAGATTTTATCGTCGGTATGTCTCGAGCATAGAAAGAATTGTCATCAGTTATAAATTTTATCGCATCTTATCGAAACATCAATCTCGAAACAATTTCATTTTCATCAATAAACCATACATCGTTTTATTTTAATACATTTCGATCAATCAATCGATTGTACAGACACGAAAAGTTTTATCATTTCATGATATTGAATCTACTGATGAATGGTGTGAGATTTTGTAATACATAAAGAAATTGTATTTCATTTTTTAGTTTGAATTTTATAAATATGAATATTTTCCGAAACAGAAAGCAGACGTCTTTCGAATTCAATTGAAATAAATTTGTCGTACACCTGTTTGATAGAGATGGGTACGTAATTTTGAACAGATATGGAGATATATTCGATATCGATGTTAAGTGTAATTCAAAATGTATTCGTCATGCATGTTCCCCCAAAGACACTGATCAGTTGTATCCTCTGATTAAATTGTAACAAATATTCGACAATTACTAGATTTTTCAGAAGATTAAAATCATAAACAAATACATGTTTCATATTATTTCATTTTTGAAAATTATTTTTCCCAAAGAGGATTTGAGAATGGCATTTTATATGTAATTTCGTTCATACTACAGCACCTGTTGGTGTAGTTGGATGACATCATCGAAATACGTACCTATTTAATTTGAGCTATCATTCGTCAGAATTGACGAACGAATGAAGCATGATGAACCAATTGAACGTGCTCATTCATACAGAAGCATGAAAGTGGAATACGTTAACTAAACATCATCGTCACTAGCAAGTATACAATGAATCATTCAGACGAATTTATGTGATATTTCGATTGAACCATTCCCAAATTGACCTTCCAAAGTCTCTGATTTTTCTTGATTTCTACTCTCGCTGATAGTGTGATGGGAACACAATCAAATCCAGACGTGTAAAATGGAACATACCAATGACGTCGATGCACTGCGTACATTTTTTTTTTTTTTTGAACTGCCAAAAGCGTTTATTTACCGATAGTAAAACTGTAAAGTTGTTTTATTAACGGCTTCCTTTGATGTGATACAATGATGTGTATTTATGGTATGTAATATCATAAATCAGCCTAGAGTTTAAAATGGGATTGATTCTGAACCAAAGACCTTATTGGTTGTGTTCTTTCCAATCCTTCCACAATAGTATTGATTTTATCTACGTTTTTCTTCTGCAAACGAGGACGGCACAAGTACCTGTAATCATTCGTAATATTAATCAGATGTCGTATATTCATAAATCATACCTACTCCCTTCTCAAATCTATTAGAATGCTCCTTTTTTTTTCACAATTCATCAATTGTTCAAACATCACGTATTGAGTGCCATATATTCCAAGGGCTTTCATTAGCGTTTACTTTTCGAATATTGAAACTATGGAGGATTTCAAGTGCAGGTCGAAATGTATTTTCCATTTACCAATTTTCAACCAATTTTCGAACGAGATATCTTTTCATTTCTCCAAAGCTCGAATGTTACTTCGAAGGTATTTCCCTCGCAAATAATGAATCGTTATACTTGCTGCCAGATTTTTGTTTAAAATCTTTCTTAAACATAGCACAAGGTTTTGATTAACACACACACATATATATATATATATATGCATACATGCATCTTGATGTCAATAAAAACTGAGATGAACATAAATTGATTTATCAAAAAATATATATTCAAAGCTGTCAATCAGTGCAATACATCGTTCGTATTTGGACGATTTGTTAAGATTGATCACTTTTTCTGAGTTTTTTCAGTGGAAATAATCCACGTCCGGTAGATTAATTCAGTTTATGACTGTGATGTATAGTGCAAAGGAAAACATCATGCATCATGGATTACGGAGAATGTCGTTCAAAGTATGAAGTAGTAGATTCTTTCTGCCACAGATGCCTTTGAAATCATCAGTATCGATAGACCACACCATGGCACCACCAAGATTTAACGCTTTTACAAATTCGGCTTTTTTCGCTATCGATCTGAGAATAAAACGAGGCTGTATATAATCGGTCATACTTTTCTATAATAAGGGAGCATCCCTAGTTAAAAATTCTTATAGAATCCTATTAAAAACAATGGGATTCTTATTATTCTCCGATTGAAACCAATCGGGCTTTATCGAAAAATAATTGAATTCTATTATTGCCAATAGGATTTTATCGGAATTCATAACCAGAGATCTTATATACAGTTGTTACATTGAAATGAGAAATATGAACGATTTCAATTACGTACTGAACATTGTCAAAGCTGACCCAATTCACTCCAGAATACGCATATGCAGAGCCACGCTTTTCGTCATAGCACTCTCTCCAAGACGAATCCATCGTGAATTCTTCACAAATCTCATTGTAACCCATCATACCCGGTTCGCGGGTGTATTTTCCAGCTTTCCCAAGTCCACAAGCAGCAGCACCAATTCCATTTTCTCCTGGGTTACATAGTGTATAAGTTCTACCATAAAACGGCATCCCCAACAGCAATTTTTCTCTGGGACAACCTTGAGTCAACCAATATTTCACTGAATCTTCCTAGAATTCATATATGATAATTATGCGACGATTTGTTTTCATGATTACAATTACTTACGATATTCAATTTGTCATTGACACCATTTCCATTACATCCTGAATAAAGTGGTGCATGGAGATCAGTTTTCGGTTCGTTACCCACATGGTAATCGTACGCCATAATATTGATAAAATCCAAGTATTTGCTCATTTGTGGAATTATGTAAGATTTTGATGCTGAAGATTCAGGTGCAGCCACAGCAGCACTCAGAATTAAGTTACGTTCGTCAAAATATATTCTCAACACTTTTAACAATTCAATATAATTCTCCACATCTTCTTTTGCACCACCACGTTGTGCTGGATATTCCCAATCAACATCCAGTCCATTAAACCCATGTTTTGTCACGAAATCAACAGCGTTCGCGGCAAATTCCTCTCGAGTTTCGGCATTTCTCGCCATGCGCGAATATCTTTGTGAACCTTCATTCCATCCACCAATTGCAATCAAAGTTTTCAGCGCAGGGTACCCTTCACGAAGTTTATTGAAATGGTTGTAGCCATCTTGACCACCTCCATCAGGCAAATCTCCCCATGGATCAAGACTTTTTATCTTGGTACCGTCGAGTCCCGCAAAAGCATAGACTAAATGAGTGCATAGTGATGGATCTATGTCCGTTTCAATCGTTACTTTACCATTTTCTGCTCTCCACACTGACCAGCTAGAGAAGTAACAAAAAATTGTTCCTGTGAAGGAGAGGAAATTGAATAATCTGAATCCATTGGCATATTTTTCTGTTCAGTTATCAACAGAGACATTCCAATTACTTTGAGCTGTAGAATCACGAATAGCTGTTGCCATGCTGACAGCAATTATCAAAGTGAGAGCACGCATTCTGAAATGAAATATAATTTAATCAAAACAGCAAATACTTGCAAAATACTTTTGTCAAAATTAGGTTTCTGTTTACCTGCAGACATATGGGAAGCCCACTGAATCTAGATGAAGAATACCACCAACTATATATCGATCCAGTTCTCATATCTGCTGTATTTAACTCGGGGACACACATTTTATTTGGCTTTATCGTAGATAGATTAATCTTTATACTTATTTGGACAATGAAGATAAATAAATAAAAATAAACGGCACGATATCATTGTTGACAATAAAAAAAGTACAATTACCGATTATTGCATTTACATCACAAGCACACACAATATCATCTATCCGAAAACATAAGAGTGTATGCGTTCAGAATTATCTCATTCATATGACTGCAGCAATTTCAAATCACCTCGAAGATATTCCAATCACAAATTTTATCAAGCTTATTCCGATGGTCGATCCGCCTTCTTGATCATTGAAATACTTTTTGATGACTACTGAAAAGGAACATTTAGCTTATTTGATTGAGGATCATCTGTAACGCGTTTCTGTCATATAGTTATTTGCATTTTAGCGTTATCTCAAAGTTTGATATACTCTATGATTACATTGAATTAACTAAAAATATTCATGAAAATATATTAATCGAATGGAATGTATGTCTTGAGATACAAACCGACACATTTTCTCGTCCAAATCATAATATCTACATAAAAATAAAACAATCGGGGGAATGCCGAGAAAGGATAAAGTTTCACATCAGGAGTGCTTGAGTGATAATATATATGTATATAAAATTCATCACATTTACTCACGTGAAACACTTTTCCTTTCTTCTGTAGATGGCATCACATAGTGTGATCTCCATCAATGTTTGGCTTCGCTCGTCTTTCTTCTTAATACTTTGTAACGAATATTAATTGCCGGGTCTCTATCGTACATTCGAGGTACGCTCGCTGCGTCACTCTGTCCTGAATAAAGCCGTTTGACGATCCTCACCGTTGTGTATTTAAAACAATAATATTGACAATATCTATATAACTCAATTCTGCACTTATATCACACTGATCTTTTTGATGATTTTAGTGCCCAAGTTTCTGTAAAACTGTGGTGAATGGTAATTACATAGATTTATTTTATTATAGTACATTCCTAATATAAATTTTCTAACACAACTGATAATTAGAAACACTAAATGTTGATTTGTAACAGATCTCCAAACACCAACAACAAATGTAACTGATCTCTACATCACCAGTCAATACACCGGTCTACACATATTAAACTTAATTTCACCAATATGACTTATCAAAAACCTATTGTAATACAATACAAGTGGGACATTAAACTGTCCGACGAACCAGTAAGACAACAACTCATACCAATACATCTGGCATCATTTACCACTGATGATTTACCTGATGTAAGATTTTTTATATTTTCTGGAATATCGGATGATGATAAATTGACAGCAGTTGTATCGAAATCAGTGGCAGAGCGAGCAAATGCCATGATCAAACTGAGTATTGATGGACGTGAGAAAAAGATAGTGAAAACAGGATGTTGGGTAACTCAATGTATACTTGATGATATTTCGTACACTGTATCCCGTTCTCATTCTTTGAATATTATAAATATTGAGTGTGAAATAACTTGGTATGGATTCACACAAAAACTAAACCCGGAAATAGATTTATATTATCACACAAAAAAATTGTTTGGGACAAATGATTTGACTGATATAATACTAATGGTTGATGACAAAGAGGTTCGTGCTCATCGAATTATTCTTGCTGCTCAGAGTCCATTTTTTATGACAATGTTCACCGAAATTTCATCACTAAATGAGAAAAATAATCGAATTCTATTGAGGAATGTTGATATATCCACATTGGAGAAAATAATGGAATTCTTGTACACTGGCGAGATAGATATAGAGATGGATATCGATAATTTTCTATTGATATTACGTGCCGCTGGTAAATTGGAAATAGTAGAATTGAAGAAGAAATGTACAGATGCTTTAATCTCAAAGTTAACTATAAATAATGCCTTGAAAATTCTTGAAATAGCTAATGGATATGAAGCACCAGAATTAATTGAATTCATAACAAATTTCATGGTGGATAATAAGGACGAAATTTCTGAATTGTCTAATTTTGAGGATTTATATTGTCGGAAACCGGAATTATTATTTCAATTTGTGATGAGGGTCATAAAAAAAAAACAATAAATTTCCGACTGTTGAAATGATTATTCCAATTAAAATTTATTGTTCATGTAGATGAACTTACTTCTGCCACAAAAATGTGTTTCGGAAATATACTCCACTATTACGTCTTACTCTTGTTAATCTAACTTCGTCGACTGTAATCGATAGACACAAAATTATGAATTCCGTCATATAATATACATCTGGATATCGTTTGACGCAGACTCCAACACCGCATGTGTCTGAAATTTAACTTTATTTTGTAATCAGAACAGAGTATGATTTCTTTTCTCAATTTAAAATATGTTACCTGCTTTGTCTCGAATAAATTGATATTCAACAAGACAATACATTAACGTTAATTATTCATTTTCTGTTTCCCCCAAAACGATCGAATTATATCAACGCTTATGATGATCTTGCAATCGACCTCATTCGTATATAGATGATATCAAATGGCGAATTTGTGAACACTAGAATCTCAAAAATTGGTACACATTGATTGACTATGTGAAACTGGACACTCAATTGATATAACTATACAGAGTATATACTGACATATGAGAGAGTTTCCAATTTTATATAGTATTCTCAGAAGAGTAAGTCTATCAATGAGTATATTTGTATATGTATTTTATCACATACTAATATGAAGTTGTGTAATACAGCGATCGACTATGCGACGGCTAGATGAAAGAAAGTAAATTATATTAATACACTATTGAATTACGATGAATAAATATTTTTTCATATCACATGCATTGAAACAGCGAGTTTTGATCTCTGTTTTGCCAGTCGAAATAAGACAATTTCTGCCCGGCACATTCATTTATTTATTAT
>JAPYZF010000766.1:0-16067 GCA_030523045.1 Meteorus cinctellus
GTTCACGCTGTTTTTTACTCTCCCATGAGTATAATAATAGGTAGAGTGGATAAAAATGGAAAATTCCCGACCCAGGCATAACTGGTGGTGACTGTACAATAGTCCCATATTCTGTGGAATATTGTAAGAGAATGTGAACAACAAAACAAAGAAAATAATAGATTAATGTGTGGAAAAGAGGTTATTGGAAAATATAGTCAACATTCATCATTATGACATCGAAACTTGACACAACAGTTGAACATTTTTATATTTTTAACGGCACTTTTGCAAACAAGGAAGGCGAGGTAATTGAAAAATTATATGTGCACATAAGTAATCATATATATTGACATGTGAAATTATATTCAATTGGCATCTTTTGTTTCATCCCATGCAATTCTGCAATTTTCTCAATACCAGGAAAGCAAGAAAATTCTTTATTATTATCCCGAAAAAACGGACATTGACACAAAGATCAGGAATGTTGGACTCAGTGAAGCAATCATCAAATTTACCGAGTAACTGGTGTCGTTATCTATATTTTTATTTCCTTTATTGACATCAAAACTTAATTTAATTTCTTATAGATCTTTCAATCCAGGCCAGACTTGTGATTATTGTCACACTCACAAGACAAGACAAATTTATCATCAGGCAGAACCAAATTTTTGGATAGTTATGGTGAGTAACACTAATGGACTCAATCTCATTTGGTGACAACAGTACCATATATATATTTTCGACAGATCGTTGGGATTCCATATTCGTCAAAAGCCAAAGACGGAAATGAATATGTAGAATATCACAATGACGAAGTGTCTAGTGCCGTATGTCAAGCCATCGTTAAACAAGCATATAAGAGATTCAGATTATTTATGGGATCGTTCGAGGCGATCCTCAACGACCCGAATGTTGGTTCAGTCACTTTACTGAAACACAAGCTTGATTATTTTTATTCCGAGGTAATACTAAGAGTATCGATGAGTGAATGCAACCATCAATTGCATTAACTCCACGGTCGCAATTCATTTTTCTAGTATTTGCCAGCCCTCAAATTGAACCATGGTGATGTTCTAGACATCTTTCAAGGCTTGCAGTTTTTACCATTGGATAAAATAACTTTTCTGAAAGTACAATGTTTCATGAATCTTGTGGAAGCTACATTTCCACAAGTCAAATATACCGCATTCCTGTATAATGATCAGCTCGTGTGGTAAACGCTCTTTTGTACTTGTTCAAATGTCTCAGTGTTCAATACTCTTATACTGTTATCACATAGGAGTGCTTTACAACCTGAAGATATGCAGGTAGTCTACAACTACTTAGTGACCACACTCTTACCACAGTATTTAGAGAAGGAATTTCACGGTGGATCCATGCCGAGAAATTCTGCTTCACCATTCACCAGTTCACATTATGGAAAGTAAGCATTAACCAACTATTCAAATATCTATCTTAATCATAAGCATCCAAACATTCTAGATTCGTGACTGGAACTTCGAGTATGAGTGAATCAATTGGCATTACGAAATCTCCTAAGGTCTTTATCAACTATGCGACTGAGCCAACTGCATTATATTTAGTTGTTTATAGTGCTCTGAGTGCTACCATATGTCTTTTCGTTGAAAGTGAGTATGTTTTTCCTAGTAAAACAAATTAGTGCAAAAAGATGTCACTTCATGCGGTCGTTCACTTTGTCAGGTACAAGCCTACTTATTGATTATTTGAAAAGTCTTGATGCTTTTCTCGGCCCGCAACTAACAACTTTAGTCAGTTCCGTGGCTGATCAATGCTCCAAACACGTGATGGACGTATCTGGATCGACGCCAAAATATCTATACTTCAACCGGCTTAATTTGGCTTATAAAAGCACGATTCACCCGGATAACAGGCGTTGTTCTAACATACTGACATCACCAGAAATATTACGAATAATCACAGACATTAATACAGACGCCCATCGGTTGAAAGAAGAAGGTGAAATCGTTATAAAAACTATGAGCGATTATTGGGTGATAGAAAAATTATCCAATTTGCGTGAATTTTTCGTTGTTATTCAGCAAAAAAATGCAAACATTATTGAGATTGACGGTGTGTGCGCTATGTTTTTTTATAGTTATTTTATGATTTATCAGAGATATATTAATGGTTTTCATTGTGTTTCAGATGAAGTCAAACGTTTGTGCGATAAACAATTGAAGAGTATTTATTTTTATTGATGTAAAATACTTTTTATGTGTCCAATATGAAACATAACTATTCAGCATCAATAATATGTAATATAAAAATCTTTTTAGATCGCTAGATTTGGTCTAACATTCAAAGCTTCACTTAGATAAAGAATAGAGAAGGCGGTTTTGCACCGAGAATGGGTGGGTATTCGATAATATTGGGTAATATTAAACCGAGATGGGATCTGTGTCCTGCATCATTGGTGAACTGCCTTTCACGAAATTCCAGAATAATCGGTATAGGCTCCACTGTTGATTATGCAGGAAAAGATTAAAAATTCATTTATTGGCTCGTGGCTGATTTCATTCATGTGGTCCATCCTTCTCAGAACATATGGGCATGCTCCGTGGCAATTCAGATCATTTATTCGGAAGTTTAATTTTTTTAACACTCTTCTCAAGAATTGACAATAGAACTTCTTGCAGTTTATGTCAGGCTGATATATGTACTCAGAAGGAAAGCCCATTGCATTTAGAGTAATCGAGGGCTTTGTTTATCTACACCCGTCTACTGTTCATACTGAATATAATCCTCATATTTCTCTGAATTCAGAACTGTTGTGTTCGCTTTGAAGGAAAGGATTATTAACGCTATAACATAGAGGAGTTTATTTTTAAATTAAAAATTTTCGTATCATGACCAGAAAATATTCATCAATAATTTCACCTGGATATACAATGAAGCCCATTCTATCTTTCACCTTCTTTTCAAATATTATCTAGATAAACTACATCTAAATCCCCACGATCATGTTCATTTTGATTGAAATTCTCATCGAAATATTAATTGTCGCCTGACTGACTCTTAGTTCTGACGTTCTACCAACGGTTAATTAGTAATTCGCGTGGATGAGCGATGGTGGAAAATATGCATTCCCATTCTGGGTAAATACATGCGTAAATTCAAAAGATTTGGGTAGATTCAAAAAATACGATTGGCGAGTGCGAGACATTCAGGTTCATACATATCTATATTATATTGCACTGTAAAGTGCTTGTGGTTAAGAAGTGTTTTCAAATAATTTTGCGTGTACTTTTCTTCCAAACAAATGCTCAAAAAGCAACATGAAATTCGTGCTCCAACGAAAGATTTTATAATATATTGATCTGCACTTTGACTTTCCAAAAATTTTCACCTTTTAACGAGAGAAACACGGGCATAAGTTTCATCTGATATACGGGCCCGATAAGATCAGTTCTGATTGTGTTTCATCGAGTGATGAAACGTACCAAAACGAAAAAAGTGAGAACTCATATATGAGTAGGTATGTGACAATGATTACGAGGATGTAACTAACTCGTGCTCATAATGCGGAGGAATGCCTGGAAGTACACAGTTGAAGAAGATTCGCTCATGTGTAGAACTACGTAGTGCGGATCTAGGAGGCAGTATATGGTTTTTTGAATTGATCGGTGTTAATTGGTCAGTGTTTGGTCGAACTAAGTGCTATGTAATCCAAGTAGTAAGTTGGCAAGATCATCTAAGTTGTCAGCCGGGATACTTTGCAGACCGCAACCAACTCACCTTGTGACGCCATCTTGGTAAGTGTAATTTATATATAATATATTCTATTCAAACATAAGAATAAATAGGACAGTGTACAAAAATTTGTCTGTAGTGTGTCCTGACATAAAGACGCTGAACTGAGGTACGCAGAGGTGAAATTTTTACGACTGACTTATGATACTAGTTCGACGTACTCTGTAGCTAGCCTCTGTATTCAACGAACAGTTTTGTGTTCAAACACGGCTGGAAATGGCGCATCCAATCGTATGCGCAGTTCGTTCGCTCGTTTCTTTCCGTTGTGCATAGCGCTTAAGATTTTTCTGCGCCATCATCCAGTTCAAAAGTCTCCGATTAATATTTATAATAACCATTGTTTTCCATATTTAATCTTATTGATGCGCCATTTTGAAATTAAATGAAAGAGCAATTGTACAGGGATAAAGACACTATTCGGCCACAGAAAAGTAATAAATAGTCTTTGACACAATGTCGTTGTCAAAACCATCGCAGATTGTTTTTGATTTAATTGCAGCTTACATGACTAATCTTTTCACAAATCCAGTGAAAACTAAAGCTATTACGAGGTATGTTGATAGTTCTTCCACGATACAGGTGTACGCGCGACAATAATTGATTTATTTCATCCATTTTTCTAAACGTACAATTATTTCATCAGAAACTCATTTTTACAGCTGCTTCGTAGCGACATTCGGGAATTATATCGCGCAACGGATAACTGGTGCACAGAAAATAAATCAAGACAGTTTGATTGCATTTGGATTGTTTGGGTAGTCAGCATTATCGTTATGAGCAATCGGTTCAAATCAATGTTTACACGCAAAACTTATACATTTCAGGTTATTGTTTGGTGGAACAATACCCCATTTCTTTTACAAGTATATTCACTTGTTAGTAAAGAATCCGCTAGGTGTACTGATGGTAGAGAGACTCATGTACATGCCGTTATTTCAACTTTTATCATTGTATATGCTGTCCAGATTCGAGGTTTGATTCATTACTCCAAGTATAAATGACATACCAATTCGTTTTTTTTTTGTGTAGGGCAAATCTCATCAAAAGTCTTGTATAAATGTCCAAATGCTGTATGGATCCTTGCTTTTGACAAATTTGAAATACTTGACACTGCTGCAGTTCATCAATATACGTTATGTTCCACCGCTGGTAAAACAATCGCATTATCTTACTATCGGCTGAAATATTACGATAATCATTTGATCAAATACAAAATGTATTCATATAACTTGTAGCTGAAGGTATTGGTGGTGAATTTGATTGGGTTACTGTGGACCATCTATTTGGCGAAAGTCCGTACAAAAAATGATGAAACAAAAAAACGCTGATTCCTGGAATTTCTGCCAATGTATTTTCTATCCAAGAGTGAATTATAGAAAGAACAGCAGCTTTCACATTCTCTTATTCTTGTTTTAAAACGTACAGTAGCTATTGTTATTATCATTAGTCATCAATAAAATTTTTTCCCTCAACAGTATTGTTTGGACACAATAACAATATAGAGTACTCATTGCAAAAAATCTTCTTGATTGACAGATATTTTATTCTTTTTCGGTAAATAATAGATAATTTTCTCGAAGCGAGAATACCACCGTGAATTATTTGAAGGGGAGACGAGATTATGCTAATATTCGAGAAGTAAGAGAATAATACGTCCTAGAGTTCATACTTTTATCATTCCTAAATATTTTACGGCTCTCCATTCTTTCCACCACATAAATTCATTCTTGTGGTGACTGTTCTTCGGATTGAACAGAGAATATAGTGGAATTATCATTTCCTAATGCATACTAAAATTGATCTAGCCACCCATTCAAAGTTACGCAACCGGTTTTTAAACAACGCAAATACACATTTCAAATTAATTCCTCAATTACATTAATACTAAAATATCAATTCGATCATATAAATAATATATTTACATGTGAAACAGTGATTTAACATTGCACTAAAATATTTTGAATCACAATTATTTGAGTTAATTGGTCACTTTGCAAGACATCATTCTTATATGTATGTATCCTATGTATTGATTGCTGGGCTAGAGAGTGGTATATGCACAATTGTTCCACAATTAAAGCTTAACTGACTGAAAACATATTTCTCCACATATGGACAGGGATGATCATCGGGAGAACATATGTCAATAGAAAATATTGGATTGAGCTAGGCGACGTTGAATCAAATGGAATTTCTTGAGTCAATCATAAGTTAATATTCAACGCCATACGAATTGATGTATAGATGCATTTGGTATATGCATATAAGATTAATGGTTATATGATGGACTTCGAGTTAGAGAATGACTAGATCGTCGACTAGGGCTCGACCAATCACTTTGTCTGCTAGATTCACTGCTGCTCGGTGATGATAGGGGTGACGGTGTTGGACGATGATATGGAATTGGCCGTTTTCTAGCACTAAAATGTCATTTATGTTAATTCGTCGACCTCAAATGCTGTTTACAGTGTCAATTAAATGTTATTTTCCATAATTCAACTCCAATGATATATACATTAGTCATATTAAAATTTGTCAAAAGGCATCAACTTTCGATTCATATATGAATGGCGATTAGCCGGCATTCAACTCAAATATGAAACTAGTTAGCATGCAACAAATATAATGGAAACAAAACAATCGCAAAAAAATCAGAACATGACGTGTGTTGACGGAAAAAAAAAACAAATGAATGGAAATAATACAACGTGTTACTTACCATATGCTGCTTAACATTGAGACACAGGCTGAAGTAAAAAAGATACCAAGTGGCAATAACGGTGTGATTATAATAACGGAATAAAAAAAATTGAAAGAAACTGTACTAATAAAACAAAGCCGATTCTTTAGCCATATGATATATACTTTAATCGTGATTCAGAATAATAATAGAGTCTTTACTACTGTGAATTGTAATCCATACACGGTAAGTCATAATACGGAGCAGAATTACATACATGCTACGCAAACGACTATGCGAATGCAAAATTAAGAAGAATTCAGTGATAATACTAATAAACATACAACCAATATATCGAATTACACTCATTACAAAATACATTTCATCGAATGAGGGAATAAAAAATTATAATGGAAAAAATAATGATCATAAGGTGAGAAGATAAAACAATAATTGCTATATTTTTTGGTATCCAATTCTATTGTCTGTATCTAATTATTTGAATGTTGTTAGACATTGATTTCGGACACAATTTCCCATTTATATTCTCCGTTTAAAAATTATATTTCATGTCAATCTTGTGATAACTGATAAATTATGTCGAGAAAAAAAAAAAAAAAGGAAAACAAATATTATTTTACACGATTATCTGTGCGATTTCCAAATACACTATCTTCTATGCTTGTCCTTTGATCTGTCTCTGCTGGATACAACAAACAAACAAAAAGGAGAAAATTAGGAGTTTTACAAACCATTGTTCGATTTTGAATAGAAAAAAAAAAGATAGAAAAAAAAAGAGAGAGAAGAATTATGCTGTCCTCTCAAAATTCTCAAATACTTTGGAACTTTATTTATTTTTCCAATTTGATATCAACCGAACATTGAGTGACTAGGTGATTAAATAAAATCGAATGAACCGAAAATAAATCGTAAATCATGTGTAGAAATAATAATGTACTAGAGGGCTAAGTCAGTGGATGATAACTGATAAGTTTTGCGAATACAAAAAGGCCAGTAGACCAAATACGAATTATATTATAGTATCCCTACCTGGTAATGCGACGTCTATCCAGAAAACTCGGTGAACCGTGCCGGCGAGGTATGGAAGGCGATCGTGACCTGCTTGACCCCAAACTGCTTGAGGTGGAGCGAGATGATCGACTAGACGCACTGGTCGAGGAACGGGATGTGCTCGAAAAACTTCTCCTGTTGCGGCGAATAGAACTACATGCCAACAACAATTGTATAATAATAGAAATAAATAAAATTGACATTATGTAGGTAGATCGGTGTGATAAAAAATGTTACCTTCGTGATGAATTGGAAGTGCTTCGACTACGACTTCTCTCTTGTTTATCTCTAGAGATAGATCTAGAACCGCTATGCGATTTTTTTGATAGTGAGTGACTCTTCGATCTCTTCGATACTGATCTCGTACTACTTCTGGACCTTAGCTTTCTCGGTGATCGCGAATTCGATCTTTTCGATCGTGAACGTGATCTTGAGATGGAACATTTGGACCTAGATGACGATCTTGAGCTTCTTGAATGTTTCGATCTGATCGATGATACCGATTCTTTCGTTCCAGATGGTGATCTGGACAATCGCTTCGGTGACATGGATTTTTTGTCGCGCGAATGAGACTCTGACGTTTTATCTCGGGAGGAAGATTGACATCTTGGAGATTTATTTTCTCGTGAAATTGATCTGGAGTACGAACGTGATCCAGATCTAGAATGGCGTTTTTTCTTTTTGGTAGGACTTTTTTCAGTGGTTGGAGACGGCGACCGTGATAGTGAGTGGTTCAATTGGTTGAATGAATGTGGTGGCGACTCTGTTGGAGAACGAAGTTTGATTGGATGATCATCCAATGATATGGATGGAACAATAGGCGACACGGTAAGAGTAACAGCAGATTTGAGACTAAGTGTGTTGACAGCTTCTTCACGCGTCAGGGGCAATGCTGGAGAAGGTGATCGGCTTGATTCTACGGATTTTTCTAGCTCCAATGGAATGGGCGATCGCGATATAGATTTCTCGCGAAACTTGATTAATTGATTGACAACTGTTAGTTTAGGCGACTCAGCAGGGAGGGCAATATCTAAGATATTTTCTTCTTTCCTCTCAGTTTTTATTTTGATCGGACTGATGACTTTTTTGCCCAACGTCTCTCGTGCTTTTGCAGCTAATCCACTCTGTAGACGTTTTAAAGTGTTTATTTCATTCTGCCGCTCCTCATCCTCTTGCTGTTTTGGATCGTCATCAGCCACTTCTGGATCCTCCTCGCTTGACGAACGGAGACTCACTCGTGGTGGAATTATTGGAGGTTTTCTACTCTTAGACAGGGATCTCGATTTTTGATTTCTATCCCCGCTTTTTTTGAATCGTTTCTTATCACTCAATAAATCTCTATAACGATCGGGATTCCGTCGTATAGGCGAATAACTTAAGCTAGATCGTTTAGATTGACTTCTTGTCCTGCTGCGACTATTATGGCGGTTTCTCGATCGTTCACGATAATTTCTCGAGAGTCTTGGTGAGCGATTTCGGGAGCGGGACCTCCGACGTCGCGGCGGCGAACGTCTACGTCTCGACCCACCTCTATATCGATCACATCTCGATTTACTTCTACTTCGTGACATGGAATACTTGCTAGCTCGTCTCGGCGATCGAGCTATCCGCCGGCGACGTGGTGATCGTGATGCTTGTTGAGATCTGAAATATCGCCTCGGTGAACGGCCACGTTCATTGTGACTCTTTGAAATCACGCGAGGATCACTTCGCTTCGGCGGTGCTTGCGTTGTAGTCATACATTGAGTTGAAATCTCTTTGTTTGGCGATCTCTCTTTCGTCTCTGTTATCTGTTGCGGCGCCGGCGAATTTTTTGTCCTTGATAGTGGCGATGTATCCACAACAGATCGTGCTTGCCGCGAATTGGGTGAATGAGCATGGCTTGTTTCACACGATATAGCGTCAATTATAATTTTGTCTGACGTTTTATCTTGTCTCACTAATTTTTTCACGATCTCTGGGAAGCTATGATAAAACACATATAATTATTGGTTTTGGAAAAAATCCATATTAAATTTTGTAAAATTAACTTACGAGTCGGCAGAAGTCTCAGAGAATTGGCGCTTTCGTTTCACAGCAGTTTTCTTCTTCTAGAATGAATGGAATGTATTTGATTGGATATTTCCATTGATTACTAGCTAACTTTTTAACACCAAATCATGCAACTCAATCAATAACATTTCATTTATATGCATCGATATAGAAGTAAAAGTTCATCAAAATTCACTCGAATTGTTTCGCTGCATGGGTAATTTATATTTTTTCTCAATGTTGTTTTTTATTTTTTTCATTGCGTTGGAATAAAATGAGTATATTATTTTGGACTTTGTAGGATTATATTCTATCTTTGGATAAGTAATACGATTCTGACATATGATGACAAGTACCTGGCAGGGTTACTACATGTTACTAATTTTCTCCTTTTTATAGAATATTGGAGATAACGTGAAATTTGATTGATTGAATATCAACATTTATATGATTTCTGTCATATTCAATATTTCAATTTTTGATTCAAATAAAAATTTCAAAGCTTTCGGAAATACTAATTTTGGTAATTCAGGGTGCTTGACACAAAAAAGAAAACAAGTGATACATACAACAGTCGCAAACTCATTTATGATAATAAATTATGAATTATTTATTACATAGAGTAGCGGCATGTCGGGTACTCACTCAGGGAATGTATCCTGTCAAATGGCGCTGATAATTATAAACAATACTGAGATTTACACTTTGAAATAATGATCGTTAGAACGAAAGATCAGATTAAACTGTTTACAATAACAGACACAATTTCATGCTCAATCAGAATTATTCACAATGAAGAGTGGAGTGAAAGAAAGACGAAATGGGAGGGGTGAAATATGACGACTGAAGAGGAATAGTTATGAAGACAAAATGAGTGTATAGGCAAATAAATGATTTGAAATTCAATTGATGATCAATTGAAATTCGAGATATCTAAGGAAACGATGAAAAGTAATCAAAGCATGCTCTCAATTTTTGGTGCTAAGTTTGCGTTCGTAAATGTGCATATAAATATTCCAATATTCATGATGGAATATGTCTTTGACGTATGTATACTGTGACGTTATCAATGCATTAATACTAATCCTCACCTCATGTTTATCTTTTTCGCTATCGCACTTCGACTTCTTCTTCTTCTTCTTCTTCTTCTTCTTTTTTTTTTTAGATTCAACTTCTGAAGAACTGAAAAATTGAGATCAACTTCAATATTTTATAAGTTCCAAAAATATTTTGATATAATATATTGTGCTGACCTGTAGTCGTCGGAATCATCGCTTGAGTCACTTTCGGACGAGCTTACTTCTACTTTCTTGTGTTTTTTTTCTTTCTCCTTTCGCTTTTTCCTCGACTTATCCTTCTTCTTACTAATTTTTGGCGATTCAGATCTGTGGAATGTATTTAAAAAAGAATTCAGTGTCATTTCATATAAAAACAAAAATATTCATTGAGTTATATAGATTCACACTATATATGACGAAATTATGTGTGTGGAAAATGAAATCGCTCCTTGTTTCTAAATATCTTGCAATAGCCGTCTCCCTAGTGTCAAGTACATATTTCGTGTGTTGATAGTTAAGAGATTGCAGCCGTGAATGAGATAACGGCGTGTCAAATCAATGATCTGGATTACATAGAGGAAACACATTCTTTTCTCTTTATCTTTCCAAAATATTGATTGGGGCATTCATTGTTATGCAGATGTAACGACGACCCGAAACTCAGCAAAGCGAACGAGTGCCATATTTTGACCAATAAGATTCCGAACTATATACTATTTACATAAATATATCATTAAGATATTATCGACTATGGAATACTTATCGTTTTGAAAGATTTGGTTCTAAACAAAGAAACTGGTCTGCTCAGTATGCAATATAGATAATTACGCAAAATCAATGTTGAAACCAATTCTTTCAAACTTTTTGGTCCAAATCACAAGACAATATACGAGAGTTATGAGGATTATTGATAAAATATGGGATTAGCATTACCTTGATAACCATCGATAGGGACGGACTTGTCAGAAAAAAATAGAGAGATGACATTAACAACAGGCTTCATCGATAAATAACAAAGATAGAAAGATCATATCAATTGTTTTCCCAAATAAATTCACATTAAAAGTTCATCTTTATTAATTAAACTTAGCCGTTTCGAGTAAATGTTTGCCTCTCTTCATAGTCTCTTCAATAACCGAATACTGGTGGGGATGATGAGAAAAAAAAAACACTATGATAACAAGTCCTCAACTAAACCTATCCAAATGGCATGCAGCAAACATTTACCATAATTTGATTCACAGAATGAGGATGTATATAGTATTCAACGTATTAACCCGCTGGATAACAGAACATCATCTCATTAGACGTTTGAAGGATTCGGCGAGACAATATATGCTGTTATCGAACAATCAGTGTAAATTATTATATTCATTTTTAACTTCAAAATTCAATGCGCGACGCACTTACCTATTGGGTGAGTACCCAGTCCTTTCGAATTCTGTTTAAAGCAGAGAAAAGTGTACGAGCGACAAATGCTGACGGGTATTGTTAATATTTAAGAGCAAAACTGTATGTAACTATGCGTAGAAGAAAAGCGGATACCGAACCCTGACATTTTCTATAAGGAGAATGTACAATTACATTCGTCGAAAAAGTCGAAAAAATGATTATAACTACGACGGTCGAATTCATGGTATATTTTTCATTCAAGAACTTTACTTCTATACTGTTTCTTTCATTTTCTCCTCCTCACCACAGTGTCTGGGAAGCCTCGAATTGACAGTTCGACTGCTTAATGAAAATTTATAAACCAGCATTGAAATGCTCATGGTGGATGAACAGCCGAAATGTTTCCAGCCTTCCGTGACGAATAATTGAACATATCATTATATACCTCTCTTTCTTGTGCTTTTTTCCTTTCCTTTTCTTACTGCCACTGCCAGATCTCTTGCGTTTCAGTTTTTTCTCCATCGCAGCTGCAGCAGTCGATGGCATTATTTCTGTTATCTCGGCCGGTGGACTTGGACTCGGTACTAATTCATAAACTTGATTTGCTGCCGCTCGTGCTTCAGCTTCACGGACATGGCGTTCAGGATCTAAACTACTGCCCTCTACGAAATATTCAGATATGCCAAATGCTTCTCGGAGCTTGGCATTTTTCTCCTGTTGTGCTTCAGCAACTTGATGTGTTTCTCGTACACTGAAAAGTCAATCAAATTTGGATTGAAGCAAAAGTTTCTCGACAATATATGGTTATTATTTTTTACTTTTAAATTGATGTAATTTAGAGAATTGGTGGGTAAAAAAAAAAAAAAAAAAAAAAAAAAAAAAATACGTTATGAATGTTACAAAGGATAATATATGAATTGGTGAGAGAATAGCAGAGTGTAACATGACGCATTTGTAACCGAAGCAGTCAGCCCCTCCGCCCATCCCTTTATGTTCCACAATGGAACCTATGCATGATGCGAAATATATCCCTATATACACGTTACACCGAACCGTGCCTTGCGCCCCCACGATCAATACCATTCCCCACAAATTTTTCCTTTAGTTTGTCACTGCACTTCCTACATAGAGTTCTCGCTTGATATAATCTGTATTCAAAATACGAAATTATCAAAATCAATAGTCACATCAATTACAGCACGTTACCATGGCCTCATTTTTATTTCCTTTTTTCTTTTTTTTCTTTTCATTCTTCAATGAAGTTCAAAAGAAACCTTTCGATGAGAAGACTTTTTCAATCCAATTAATGATGTGACTAATCTCTAATAATATGATAAAGAATGTGTAGTGAATACCCACGATATAGAGTCATAGCATGCGAGCATTTTTCCTTATTTTATTTTTTTCATTCAAAATTTATGCATTAATGTAAATTGGCCAGGGCATATTTTTTGTTCACCTAATGACAGATCGAACGCTGTTTTGACGACCAGTGAGAAGATGAAGCTGTATGCGCTGGCAGCAACAACAATGTTGATTCACTTGCATATGCCGAATACGTTTCCTGTTGTAAGCTGTATGTAACTTCCGTTTACGCGACCGTTTCAATACTTTTTGACGATCAAGAAAAAAATTGCCTCGCCATAGACGTTCAAAGAATGCACGTCCATCGATTGGGCCACGTCCCCTCCTTGCTTTAGCTGGTACAAAAGTTGCCATCGTCGTTGTATAAAGTGAATTTGTTGATAAAAATTTTCTTTTTCTTGAATTTTCGTTTTATTTCGTCTTATTGAATCATTTGTAAAATTGATTATTTTTGTTAATGCGTATATATTGTACACATTGTAGAGCGTACCCATATCTCGTTATCGAATATGAATCCGGAGGAACTCCAATACATTCAAATCAATTGATTCCATTTCCATTTTAGTTTAATTATATATGATTTCCGACGAATCACCATTTATTTCAGATATAAGTAGCATTAAAAATTTCTTGAAATTAGTATTTGTAAATTTTATAAATATATTTATTGTATTTATTTAATTTGAGCCTAATGGAAGACATTGGATTAGGCACACCAACACACGTTACTCAGTTCATTTGATGGTATTGATTACATGATTCCCAAGCAACACAAAATGACTGAATTTGGGTGGGACGATTAATCGTTACATGTAACTGTCGTTAAAAAATAGAAGTATCCAACATATGAAAATTTTCGTAGCACGCCAGCATTGCCCCATTCATTCCTTCACACATGATTTAATTTTATGAAGATGACGATATATATTTTTTTTTCTCTATTAAATTTAACCAAAAACTGAAATTATTCATTTTCTATTATTAATGGAAGACTTCTGTGATTTTACGAGTATATCACTCACTCTGTAGTACTACGGTTCATGGACTACATTTTTGCGGTATAATTTTTTTCTTCGGCCAGTTCCACGTTCTATAATTGCGACGTAGCCGTAACGAGGCGTCACGACGCCGGTCCATTCCCGCACTGCACTGAGATTGATGCTGGGCTCTCACCCGCAATTTTGCACCTATCGAATGAAGTATTTCCCAAACCCCTCCCTGAATTTGTATGTCTTACTCCTATTCACGCTTATTCACTTGGCTTGTAGCGTTTTCTCCTAATGTGAGGAGCGCCGGCGCTGGGAGAAGTCGATATTCTGGATGAACGGATATGCGCGTTACGGATGGTGGAGACAACTCATCACCGGGAGAGTTACGAAGTTTGGGATGACCTATCCCACATGAAACACTTCAGACTTTCTTTATTCATTATGGCGTCCGGAGATAATTAACCGAAATGTACGGATTTTGAATTGATATATGCCTGCATAATGATAAAAAAAGATCTGCCGTACATTCCTTTTTTCATTAATACACGATTTTTCCGGCACATTTTGTGCAGACAGGAAGCATCCAATTTGACCGACAAAGTTGGCAGAAAGTGGAATCCCATTATGAACTAATCTGGGACTAGACTGAGCTCGGATTTTGATCGACAATAACTGCAGCATGAGTGTTGCTCAAGAATACAATTCGATGTGATATATAAAAATAAATTTCAACTTACTCGACTCGTCCCGAATCATCAGTGGAAATAGGCGGTTTAACATCATTCCCCATCAGCATTTTCCTGTAAGCGGTGACTTTCGTTTTGACTTCGTCAGGCGCTAATCTGAATACAAAAGAAATGCCCAGCTTGAATTGTATAAAGTTACTCTTCAATGAAAATAATATAGACTACAATTGTAAAAGTATGATTGGAATTTAATCTCACCCTTGGTCTTCCAAGATGTCAGCTAATTCAGCGCATTTGACCTCAATTTTTCTTTTTCGTACGTGATCGAGAATTTCTTGGTTAGGTGGCTTATTAAGTTGGTCTGTTTTCTCTTCCGCCTTATAATCGCATTTGTCTTTGGTTTTACGGACAATCGCCCAATTTCTCTGGACATGTCCATTTGTCCCAGACCCCCGGGGCGTCTGGAGTCCAATTCCATTATACATAGTCCGGTATGCCGTATGTTCTAAGGATCAGTGTGTTTATTGACTCGTTTCTAATGAAACTACATCGGGAATGTATGTGCGTAAAGAATTCGATGATCTGCAACAGCAAAATCAAATTATGAGCGATAGGTCAATGAAAAAAAAATATTAATTAATTAATATATTGAATATTGATTTCGTGAGATGTTCACTTTTGGATATACATGGAGCGCGATATTATATGTGGATATTACTCACCTACCCTGGGGTGCAAATCAGTAATGCTGCATCAGTAGTACACCATCTATTTCGTCAACACAGTTGATCGTCAAAAAGTTATGTCGGTGAAGTATTCTTTATTGAGAATATTTTTCGTATATATCATTGACACATAAAAATTGAAAGAGAACAAAATAGGAGTCAACCGCAAATGATGGACAACGATGAAGGGTGGAAAGATGGCGCGGCTCTGCTACTGTTTGTGGCAGCACTGCTCGCTCAGTGCGAACTCTTGCCGACAGGCGCATGGCGATCAACTACTACCACGCCGCCTACGAATACGATACCACTGGGAGCGG
>JAPYZF010000767.1:0-16037 GCA_030523045.1 Meteorus cinctellus
TTTATTAAACTACTGATAAATACTTTTCACACGAAAAACTTCTTCGTTCATCTTTTATTCTCACAAATAAATCTCATATTAAATGCCAATAATATTTATCAACTATCAATAAACATTTAATCAATACAATTAACTACTAATGTGCACAAACAATCAAATATTAAAATTGTTCGATTAAATAAACAAATGTCGAATTCTATTGAGAATTTACGTCCTCTGTATCCATATCAGAATGTTATTTTGCAAGACTTTGATCTTAACAAGTTCAAACACACTCACACTTAAACACATACAGTGTTGAAAATATTCTTCAACTCTTTCTATCTTCACAATTTCTCTCTTCGTTCTCACCGTCTTTACCCTCATATCGTTTCATCGTGTGTGTTTTAGCTTCACTTGTTTTGTTTGTACTGTACAGTATACAACACGCGCGCAGTCGAGAAAACGTCTTCTCCAAATTGGATTGGAGGCATTATTGGAATAGTGTAACCCGTAACCATTTCAAGCGAAACATGGAACGATTCCAGTCCACCCTCGTACTCTCTACACCAGGAATATTTATTGATAAAGAAATTTCACGTATAAGTTCATACGGAATGTGGTATAAAAACAATATTCAACATAATTAACGACCAATTTTTTTTTTCTTATTCCATTGCACAAGTTTTTCTTCATTTCAAAGTCATCAAATCTCATTGAATTAATTTTTAAATGAAAATTCTCAAACTATAACAAATTTTCATATCTCCATTCCTCAAATCCAACTGCTCAAACACAAAAATAATAAAAACCCAAATTTTAACAACTCTGAATAAATTTTTCAACCAGTAATTAAATTGATTGACCAGCTTTTATTTTTTTTTTCAATGAATATCTGGGACAGGTGGAAAATAAAATTCATGGTATATCGTTACACTGCCATGGAGTATAAATACGCAGGTAAAATATATATAGTGAGGCGTCCCCATCATGCACCAAAGTGGTGTACTCCTTGTCGTCCACGTGTAGAGCCACGCGATGTTTCAATGTGTATATGTTACGTGTTCACAAAGCGAAACACCGCATTCTCCCAGGGGCGGTGCACATTGCGTTTCCTTTAGTCTCTAGTAAATATAAGCTCCGCCTGTACAGGTAAACTGAACACGCCTACATAAATTATTCCATATTTATTATAAACAAATAACAGTTAATAAACATTCTTATCAATTCAAACATAAAATACAGCAAAATCTACTGCAAATATCTACAAATATCAAAAATTTCAATAAATAAAAAGTTCATCAAGTTCAACTTTTACATTAAAATGTCTAAAACCTCTTGAAAAATCTACAAAAATTCCCCTGAATTGTTTAAACAATATTTAATATTATCAAATTAATGTTTGTGTTTATTAATTTGTCTTGTTTTTATTTGATGATATAGAAAATTAATTTTTCGTTGTTATTAAATTGTTTGTTGAGAAAATTATACAAAATGTCTTTGTATTGACTTTTTGAATGGTTAAATAGTCGAAAAAAAAAGTTTTTTGTTCGTAGAAATATCGTAACTGGGTCATCGATTGAAGCAGCAGCATTAATCACTACAACACCTGTGTTCATTGTGACTCTGAAATTAATTCCCCGTACCAAATGCTGCAGCAATTCGCGAGAAAAAAAAAGTTAAAAAAAAACTTCTACTCAAAATCTTCAAATAAACTCGCAAATAAATTGTTCCCTATAATTCTCCAAGCTGTTCTAAATTCATTAAATCTTCAACAACAACAACAACAATATCAATAACAATAACAATGAAAAAACTACCAAATCTTTTATTCCATTTACAATTTCATTATTCACAAATTCACAAATTTCCAATTAACAAATTCAAATAATTTTGATATCTTTATTGTTAATAAACAAATTAAAAATTTATTTCAACTCTCCTCAGAATTTCAAACCTTTAATAAAACTAAAGAAAAAAAAGTTCCCACTCTAAAGATGAGAAGGAAAAATTATTTTTCCACCAAAAAATTTCTCTTCAAAAAATTCCTAATCCTTTTTTCTTTCCCTTAACTTTACCTCGACTTAAATTTCCCTTGATTAGGTCATAAATCGAAACATTAACCTTTACATAACACCACATTGCGTGAATCCAAACTAAGTTGGCCTTTACAAAATAAACTGACGTAAATCCCCATACAAATACACATCTACACATATCCATTTATCTATAACCGTTGCAATGACGCAGTCCATTATATTCTCTCTTGGTCAGTCACTTTATAGCATAGGTAAACACACAATAATATACACAGTAACACAAACACAATGTGACACACACACACGTTTAACGTTCGCTGAACTTGGCTGACCTCCCGACCGACCAACCGACGGTCGCGTGAATTTTTTAACACAAAACTCCCCTTCGTACCATACTCAACTTCTCTTACATTACATTACTATAACACAACCTTTTGCCCACTGCCATATAACACATAAATATATTCGCTATACATCTACATCTATACATTCATATATATAACAGTCTTTTACTTTTATCCCTTCTCTTCATATAATGTGCGAGCAAGTTTCATTAAAGCTGCATAACGACGCGTGTCACTTACCCAAATTGGTGGAAGCCGGTTACCTTTGTTTGAATTACCCACGGGGCTAATTGGATTCTTTTTTTTTCTCCCTTACCAACTCCTCAGTGTAAAAGTGAAGAAGGAAAAAAAAAATAAGAATGTAATACAGGAAAAAAAAATGAAAGGAAGAAAATATGAAATGTGGAAGAGAAAAACTTTGGATTTGACTGTGAAATTTAAAAATTTATTCTCACTGTATTATTCTTCTTCCTTTATTATTTTTTTTTTTTTATTAACTTTGTGCATAATTAATATTACACAACGGTAATAATGTTGGGATTTTTTATTCCTTCGATCAAGTCTATTGGGAAATTAATAAAACCTCTTATGAATTAGTAGTTTATATAGGTCAAAAGAGAGGAAAAAATATTGAAATGGAAAGAAGAGAAAAAAAATAGAAAAAATTGCACGATCATTGGGCTTAGCTAATAAAAATAAAGTGGGATGTTAGAAAAATGGGGTCATCATTGTATATGAAGTAAACGATGATGTTGCGTTCGATGATGATGACATGAATAAATACAGCGAATAAACTTTAATTTTCTCTTTTATATATTTTTTTTTCTTTGCCTTTCTATTTCTCTCGTGTTGTATCCTGCGAATTTTTATCGACACAGTTCTGGGTACGAACACAAAGAAATGATATACACCACCCTGTATATAATGTATAAGATGAGAGGGGGGAAAAAAAGAGGAAGGTGAAACGTGGTGAATGCGTGCACGCGCACGTCTGTAGTGGTTCATCGTATCGCCGTGCGCACACGCTTCGTTTGTCTTTCCAGTCGTGCAGCAGCAGATGCAGGACTTCATTGGCTTTAATTCACTGCAATGACCACAAGAGACAGAGAGACACAAATTGTCTGGTTTTTTTTTTATATATTTCTTTTGTTGCTTTTAATTTGGTGGAATTAAAAAGAGACGGATTTGTCTTTCGATTTTTGTTCTTTTGCTTAATTACTTTGTGGAATTTCTTATTTCTTTTGGTATTATGGGACCATGAAGCGCATTTTTTTGTTTATTATCCATTACGTATCCGTTTTTGATAAGTATGTAAAAAAAAAAATTGGAAGAATAGATGAGAAACTTTAAAATTATAATAATTTCAAGTCAAGCGTAAATTATATCTGGAACTATTTTGTTTTACCAATTGGCTGATCTAATATCTCGAGAATTAATTGTGCGATTGAATTGAAACAAATTTTATTTGATTCAAAATCGAATTCTCTATGTCCTAATCTAGAATCATATCATTAAAATAAAAATTAATATTTATTTGAGTAATTCAAAGTTTGTGAATTTATGAACGTATCGAGTCGTTTTCTTTTTTCGCTCTATTCGTTCACAGTTTTTTTTGTCAATTTTTTTTTTATGATTCTACTTCAGAATATAACGAGATCTTTTTCCCATAATAATAAGAATCCTCCCCTTTTTCAAATACTCATAAAAAAAGTGATGATATCAACCGTTAATTCCTTAATCCAAAAAATAGATAAAAGAAAAATTTTAATTCATGAAATATTTCACAATAAATCCACGACTTATTTCAACGACAAATATTTCATTATTCTTTCTCTCTCTTGTACTAATATAGAACAAACTTCAATTATATATGACTTATATAAATGAATATTCTCACAATTGAATAAATCATCCGATAAATTATTACTCATTGCCAACTTTTGTTCATGAATTGTCATAGATAAAAATAACTTTTTCTCTTTCCCTCAATGCGCACTTGACTACAAATGTATGACTGATTATTATTTACCAAATGAATCATCACACAAGTTTCTTTTTTTTTCTCCGTAATAACAATCGCTGCCGCTATCTACAATATCTATCCAAACAAATATAAATCCCACACAGAAATTACAAAACACTTTTAAAAGAAATAAATTACGATAACAAAATTGTGTCATTAAAAAATCATTATCATAAAACCTCCCAAAAACAATTAACATTCACTATCACACCCCTCAAAATTAAATACAACAAAAAACCTTAATATTCCCTCTCCCACAAATTAACATTCCCCACAATTATTTATTCATCCCTATCAACTATATCCACTCAACAATTCAACTCAAACAAAATTCGCCCATAAAAAAATAAAACAAAATTTCCTCTATTACAAATAATTTTCTTATCACTATTCTTATCATCATGCTCAACATTATCCCCTCCATCAACACATAATCATAATCAATGCATAAATATTTTATAATTTCATCACATTAAACAATAAAGAAAAAATTATAAATAAAGTTTACAACAACTTTACAAATACTTTTTCTCACAAATTTTTTTTACCATTTTATTCTTTTATTATTATCATTATTATTGTCATTATTATTATGTTTATTATTATTATTATTATAACTGTCAGCTTGCGAACGTGATAGTCAGATGAATATAGCATATAGCCTTTACCCTCTGACAAATTATTCTGCCTATGAAGCAGAATGAGAGAACGGCAACGAGACCACTCTGCCACCAATACACACGTATTAATATATAGAGAATGTTAGAGAGTGAGACGATGGCCAATCGTTCGAAAACGATGCACACGCGCCTATGCACGCCATCATGAAAAATTGATCCCGTTGTCGTCAGATCGTAAATAGTTAATGAAGTGTATGGTAAACCCGACTGAACATTTTTATATATTATATTTTATATTTTTTATATATGGTTTATATGTTTATTCAGTGCACACGAATCACCATTGAGTTCATGTGTGTTTCTATACTTTTTTAACATTCCAACACTTATGTGAATAGAAATTGATATTTAATTTTGTCGTTTTTATTTGTGATCAAAAGCGATTTTATTTAATAATGGGGAATTTTTTTCATGGTGAAAGAGTTGGGAATGAAAATTTATTTATTATTGTAAATAAATGTTGTTTGTATTATTTATTTAGAATTGTTGAAATTGAATTAAATGAAAAACAAGACGTTGGACTTTTTTTTCAGTATTTTTTCTTTCTTTCTTTCATTATTATTGTCATTATTATTATTTAAACAATAATAAAGATGAAATAAAAAAGTAAAAATGTTTATTTCAACAAGTGTATGTTTAATATGAGGTCACAGATTTAATTCACGGTCAAGAATTCGTTCAATTAAAATTGTCGTGAATGTAACAGAGTTAATTGACGAGAATTATAACGTCGTCTGTATATTTTATACAATAAAAATGACGAAAAAGAAAAAAAAGAGAAAGAAATAAAAATACGTAAATAAATAAAATCGCAGACATTGAACTCACGCGAGTTTATATTGTAGAATTAATTAAAAAAATGCGATTGAGAATGTGATTTTAATGATTATAGATGGGTTAAAATAGTTTCGAAGAATTTATTTAATGTGAGAGAAACAGAAAGAGAAGAAATATTTTTCGTTTATATGTTCGTCTATGTTTTCTATAATAGAAAGATCGGTTGGGTTTATATTAAATAAATGTCCTTGGCCCATCTGTTCGCCATCAGACGTAGCAAAGTCGACAGAGAATATATACACACACATACAAACACTATCAACGTTTCGTTTGTAGAAAATATATATAACATACATAACATTCTCCTTCGTTGCTTATTCGATTCAAAAGTGCCGCAGTGACACTCTCTGTGCGCATTTCAAACACACGTGGAATGCCGTTGAGAGGAAAGAAAAAAATAAATAAATAAATAAATAAATATGTATCGAGAACGATAGCGTGAAAGCCACACGCTTTTCACAAATATCCCCGCCCCCTTCCCCCCCAACGTTCTCAATTTTCTTTATTTTTATTTTATATTTTCAATTGAAAGAGAATTGAAAACTACAGAGAATTTTGTAGAATGAAATTGAAAAGAATTGAAAATGTTTCTTAAAGATTCTTTTTTATTTATTTATTTATTTATTTATTGTTTATTTATTTGTGATAGTGAGAATGAATTTGATTTAGAGATATTTTGGTGGTTTTAATATTTAATTGTTTTATGATATTGAATTGGTGAATATTTAATTTTGTGTTACATGTTGAAAGTCAAATTAGTTCCAGTGACTTTGGTTGAGTCTATCTCCGAGTCTAATCGATTGATTTTCAACGTTGAGTAGTGAATTTAGACAGAAAAACGATGACTAATTGAATGGTGGAAGAGGAAATTATCAGTCATAATATTATGTCACTGGAAAATGAGATTGAATATTTTAAAAAGTTATTTTCAAATGTTTGAATGTCACGAAAGAAAATTAAATTTATTGACTTTGATTGAATATATTTCTGGAACTAATTGACAAATTTTTATCGTCAGGATGTAAAATCTGAAGGGAAAACGATTTGTAATCGAATAACGACGAGAAAAAAAATTAATTAATTAATAAATTCATATTAAATAAATATGAAAAGCCTTTTGAATAAACAAATTTTGATGAAAATCAAATTTCTTTTCATCGAGTGATTATAAATAAAATTATTTTCCGTGAACTCGAATTTCCGGACCTCAGACCAAGTACTTTTCATCACAATTTTCCCTTCAAAGAACCCCATAATCACACACACCTTACAACTTCACTTATAAAAGCAAAGGCAAACGAAGTTCAACAAAAAATTAATGAACGAATAAAAATAAAAGTAAAATCCTCATCAAAAAAACATTTTCCACAATAATTTCTCCACCTTAATAATAAAATATTTTTCAATCAACTAAATCCTCATCAATAAACCATTCCAATAAAGAAATAAACCCCAAAAGAAAAATATAAAAATTGCGAATTTAAATACACACAAAAATTGAAAGAATTGAAATATAAAATAAATTAATTCAAACATCCAAAATAATCTTGACAATAAAATAAAAAATAAAACAAAAATGAAAAAGTTATCTATTTACGAACTAGCGACAGAATTCATCCACCACATAACCAAACTCTCGACACAAAAAGAATATAAAAAAAGTTTGAATGAGACATGGAAAGAGGAGAAAAAGGGTCGCGTCTCCTCTATATTCTCAACACAATACATACAAAGTCTCTATTTCCTTCTCTCTTTACCAAGAGAGACCAATTCATTTCTAGCGGTGAGGGAAAAGGCCAAGAGAATTCTATATCGCATACTGGCATGTCCACGCAGGGTCGTAGAGAGGGGTAGAACTAAAGTCATGGTGGGGATATGTAGGAACGCGTCCCCGTCAACTCTACCGGTCGTACCGGCTTTGAATTCAGTTCTCCTCCGTCGCTAGAATGCAACGGACGTTCGTTACGTAAAAACAAAATTTTTTTTTTTCAAAACCACACGCGTTAAAATCCGGTTTATGTCTACAGTGAAGTAAAAAATATTACGAACAAACAAATAGAACAAATAAATAAAATAAATATTGCAATGAATGCGTGACGAATAATTTAAAATAAAATTTCCACAGTGTGAAATAAAATAATAACAAAATGAAAGAACGTTCATTGGCATTTTTACTGTTACTTTTTATCCTCGGAAATGTTTCCACGCGCAGTATAACAAGTTTAGAAGCGCCGTCAAATTGCCATTGGACTAAAACTGACGATTTTATATCAACAACAACAACAACATCGTCGTCGTCGTCATCGTCGTCGTCGTCGTCATCATCATCAACGGCAAATAATGCAAATCAATTATTGAAATGCAACGTCGATGGATTATCAAATGCAAGCGAAATAATTGGAAATTTATCATCAATACAAATTGATACAATTGAAAACTTTTCAATTGAATGTAACGCAGAATTATTTCACGAAAGCCAATTCGATGAAGCGACAAATAATGAATTATTATTTGAATCATTGAAACAATTACAAAGTTTGATAATAAAACGTTGTAAAATACGTTACGTACCAGCCGGTGCATTTTCAACATTAATTAATTTACGTAAATTAATTTTACACACTGATAACAGCGATTGGACATCGATGTCGATGGAATTAAATCGCGATACATTTCAAGGATTAAATAATTTACGTACATTAAATATTGGAAATAACAACATATGGAGTTTACCAAATGAATTATTTTGTCCAATACCAAATTTAATTCATTTAAATGTAACGCGCAACAAGTTACAAGACATTACAACACTCGAATTAAATAATTTACCATCAGATGGTAAAAAAATTTGCATACCAAATCTTGAATTACTCGATTTAAGTGGCAACGATTTTAGTGCATTACCAGATCGTTCATTTAGTGGATTAAAAAGTTTAAAAGTGCTGATGCTGCAGGACAATGATATTCGTCATGTTGGTGATGATGCATTAATTGGATTAACATCATTGGAAATATTGAATATATCAAGCAACAATTTGGTTGCATTACCGCCTGAATTATTTACAGAGACACGAAATTTACGTGAATTAATATTGAGCAATAATTCATTGGCTGTATTGGCGCCAGGTTTACTCGATTCATTAACCCAATTGCGATTATTAGATATGACCAATAATGAATTAACATCGCGTTGGATTAATCGCGATACATTTTCCAAACTTTCCAATCTTATTATTCTTGATTTATCATTTAATTCATTGACTAAAATTGATGCATTTGTATTCAAAGGATTGTTAAATTTACAAGCATTACATTTAGAACACAACAATATTGATACATTAGCTGAAGGATGTTTTAGTTCATTACGTAATTTACATTCATTAACATTATCGCACAATAAAATAAGTAAATTTGATCCAAATCATTCAATGGGTCTTGAATCAATTGCACAATTATTTTTGGACAGTAATCATTTACGTACATTACATAATGATGCATTTATAAATATATCAAATTTACAAGATTTATCATTAAGTGGTAATGATTTAATTGATATACCAATGGCTATTAATGAATTACGTAATTTAAAAACTTTAGATTTGGGTAATAATAAAATATCACAAATAAATAATGAATCATTTATTGGATTAAATGAACTTTATGGATTGCGTTTAGTTGATAATAAATTGGAAAATATAACACGCGATTGTTTTTCATCATTGCCAGCATTGCAAGTATTAAATATTGCTAGCAATTCAATTAGATATGTTGATCAAAGTGCATTTATAAATAATCCAGTATTACGCGCAGTACGTCTTGATGATAATGAATTAACTGAAATTCGTGGTGTATTCACAAGTTTAACATCATTAGCATGGCTTAATGTATCAGATAATAAATTATTGTGGTTCGATTACAGTCATTTGCCATTATCACTTGAATGGTTAGACATTCACAACAATCAAATAAGTGAATTGGGAAATTATTATATGGTGCATTCATCATTGAAAATTAAAATGTTAGACGCGAGTTATAATAATATTTTACAAATTCATGACGCAAATATTCCTGATAGTGTTGAAAAATTATATTTAAATAATAATCGTATTAATAATGTATCGCCTGGTACATTTTTACGTAAAATAAATATTGAAAAAGTTGTTCTTTATGGTAATGAAATAAAACACATCGACATTGGTGCATTGGGCATTCAAGAAGTGCCAAAAGAACGTGAAATACCAGAATTTTATATTGGCAATAATCCCATTGTTTGTGATTGTACAATGGAATGGCTGCCAAAAATAAATGAATTATCACGTCTTGGACAACATCCACGTGTTATGGATTTAGATTCTGTACAATGTCATATGATTCATCAACGTGCAACACCAATTCGTCCATTATTATCATTAAAACCTCAAGACTTTTTGTGTCGTTATGAAGCGCATTGTTTTACAATTTGTCATTGTTGTGATTTTGATGCTTGTGATTGTGAAATGACTTGTCCAGACAATTGTTCATGCTATCATGATCACAGTTGGTCAAGTAATGTTGTTGATTGTTCAAATGGTGGATTTAAAAATGTACCATCGCGTATACCAATGGATGCAACTGAAATTTATTTAGATGGTAATGAACTTGGTGATTTAGGAAGTCATGTTTTTATTGGTAAACGTCGATTAGAAGTTTTGTTTTTAAATAACAGTGGAATAACTGCATTACATAACCGAACATTTAATGGTGCGCCATCATTGCGAATTCTTCATTTAGAAGGAAATGCATTGCGTGAATTACGCGGCTTTGAATTTGATCAATTGGAACAATTATCAGAATTGTATTTGGATCACAATGCAATTGCAAAGGTTGGCAACACGACATTCAATAAAATGAAGAGTTTAAAAATATTGAGATTGGATAGCAACAGAATTGTGGATTTTCGACCATGGGAAGCATTAGCTGGTGCTGGCGCTGGTGCTCGCGTTGCTTTAGAAGGAAATGCATGGAATTGTGAGTGTTCAAATACTGATAAATTACGTTCATGGTTGGCTGTTAACGATGGTGATTCCGAGAAAATGTATTGTCGAGACGGTACAGAAACTTTGGCACAAGCATTGAGACGCTGTGGTGATTTATCAACAGTCTCGACTGCTAATCGTGGAATTATTGCTGAAAATCCAGTGATGGGTGGAAATTATGTTCCATTGTTGGCTGGCGCTTTGGTAGCAATTATTCTCATATGTCTTGTCATAGCTTTGGCTTTTGCATTCAGACAAGACATGAAACTTTGGTTACATTCGAAATATGGTGTACGTGTTGGTAAAATAGCAACACCACCTGATGAAGAACGCGATCGACTTTACGATGGTTATATTATTTACAATGAACGTGATCAGGATTTTGTTTCGGGTTGTTTATCAGCTGAATTGGAACAATCTGGACTTGGATTGTGTTTACATTATCGTGATTTACCACCAGCACGTGGATATGAAACATTACCACCAGCAGCGGCTGCTGCAAGAAGAATTGTTTTAGTATTTTCACCAATATTTCTCGCTAATGAGTGGCAACATCCGGAATTTCGTGCAGCGTTACGTTGCGCATTAGAAAACATTCGTCCAAGTTCACGTAGACGTAAAATTGTTTTATTAATGGCAACTGAAGCACCGCGCAATGATCCTGAATTACATTTGTTATTACAAACATGTGAAGTGATTGTTTGGGGTGACAAGAGATTTTGGGAAAAATTACGATTTGCTATGCCTGATCCGGCGGACAAAAGACAAGATGGAAAGATGATGAATGGTGGAGACAGATGCGTTGGTGGTACTGTTGGTAGTGGTAATGTCAGTGGTGTACGAATTCCCGCACGTTATACTGCCGCTCCCTCACAACCTGGAGATCTTTGGACCAAACCTAATGGAATTTTAGTCGCACCGGTTCATCATCATGCGCCTACGCCAACTCCGACCCAGTCAACTTATGTTAGTTCCGCATCAAGCAGAACTGAAGATGAGGACAGTGGCGCTGAACATCATCAACATCATGGTGGTTACAGTGCACTGCATACCGCCAATGGTAGACCCGCAAGTCTTTCTTCACGTGGCAGCCATCTTTATAGTACTATACCTGAACCACCAATGTCACAGGCACCTTTGCCCATCAATCCTCGTACTTATTTCGTCTAAATGTCTAAAATCTCATTCTAAACATTTTTTTCTTTATCTCTTCTTTCTTTCATTCCAAATTTATCAAAGAACATTTTTTCATTATTTCTTCAACTGCTTTATTCTTTTATTTTTCGTCATGGGGAAAATAAGACTGTTTAGTTTTGTGCGTTTTAAGAAAGTGTTTTAATTTAAGACGATGATTTAATGACTTTTATTTAGTTCAAAAGTGAGAAAGCGTTTTGTAATTAGTTTCATTCATTTTTTTTTCTGGCTGTCGAACAGAAAATGAACAGGAGAATTTTTTTATTTACATAAACAGAAAGTTGGAGAATTGTATTTGTTTAATTTTATTATTTATTTATTCGTGGTGGAATGTTTTTTATTATTTTATAATTGAATTGAAATTCCGTGGATTTTTTTTTCATCTTAAAAGTTCGTTCTTTTTTGGTTTTTTTTTTTCATTATGTCATTGACCCTCCTGTTCATTTTGCGAGTTGTGACGTCGCGTCAACGCTTATTAGCTGGTAAGATCCTGTGTAAATAATGTACATCAACTTTTGTAAATAGTGATGAATGTAAATGTGTGTGAATGTATGAAATGAGTTTGTTTGAGACAAACTTTCATTGCGATAATTGAAAAGATGAAAATGTGAACGAATGTAAAAAAAAAAAACAAAATTAATTTTCCATTCTTTTTCCTATCGTCTCATGAATGAAATAAAGAAAATAAAATAAATTCAAAGAGATAGCAAAGCGCAATCTAAAGAGTATAAAAAAATGAGTAATAATTATCGCAGTGTATTTAAATAATTTGTTTATTTACTGTAAATAATAAATTAAGTCACGCAAATGCATTTTATTAAACACATAAATATTATTCATTATAAATGAATTATAATTACCAAATTCTGATTGAAAGGAGGAATTATATATTTAAATATATAAAATTATCTCGCAATTTTCTTTCTTTTAATAAAAAAAAACGAATAAATAAACAGAAAAAAAAAGAAATGACAAAAATGATACTTCAATTATAAAAATTGTGTTTGAATTTTTTCTTTCATATTTTTTCCTCTCCACTGGGAAATAGGGGATGATAATAAAATTGACACCTCATATCGTTGAAAGTGTGATCGAGGGGACTTTGCACACGACCTACAACGATATCTACGTCATTTCCATATACTTTCTTCAATAAACGGAGAAAAGATGACTTTGGGGTGAGAAGAAGAGAAGAAAAAAAAAAGGAAATGTTTCTCTTTCGTCAGTTTAAATACAAGTTAAACTCACTTGAAACTTCTTCAAAGATGTTTCACACCAAAAACTTCAACTCATCAACGATCTACTTGAACTTATTTTAAAAAACGTTAAATTAAATATTGACACTTAATTTTCAATGCGATATAAATTTTTATGGTGTTTGTTAACTACTTTTTACTATTTTTTTTTTTGTTAGAGTTCTTGAAGCGAATTTGTGACGAGGAAAATTAGTTCTTGTTTGCATCGATTATAAGTTGAGGGTTATGGGAATGTTCGTTACTCCATGGGGATTTGTAGAGAGTTATTCATATATGGTGTTTTTTTGTCCCCATAACTCTGATCTACAATTACATTTGCATATATTGGTATGTAAAACATGAACTGCGGACATGAAACAACTTTGAAGACAAAAAGATAGTTTGTAATTTTGTTTGTTATAGGAGGAAGTTGGAAGAATAATGTTGACTTGAATGATGATAACTCCATGGGGAATTGTGGAAATATATAGTTATATGGTGTTTTTTGTTCGCAAAAGTGTGCTCTACATTTCTATGGTCATTAATATTTCAAGTGCTTGGCCTGTCTGTAAAATGACTTTAAATCCAGACATATCACATTTGTATTTTTCGAGTTATCATTAAAAAGTTTGGGGAAAAAATATGTTGACTTTAATGTCGATAATTCCATAGGAATTCATGGGAATATATACTTATATGGTGTTTTTTTGTTCGCAAAAGTCTGCTCTACACTTCTACAACAACTATTGATATTCCAGACGTGATTTGAACACATAAAATGAATTAAAACAAAACAAAAATGTCAAATTGGTATCTGAATTTTACCCAGCGAAATTACAATTGCTCCATTAATTAAACTTCAATTTAATTTCACTTCTAATTATTCATTTTCATTGTGTTATCTTATACAACGTAATATTTTACTCAAAAGCACACAATTTATTGCTTATATTTATAGATAAAATCAGTCTAGAATATTAATTTTCTTTCTTATATCCTAAGGGAAATTTTCAACGTTAAAAACACATTTCCTCAGATGCATCAACGAAGTCTTCAAGGCATTTTCGCAGTATCATGCATCATTATTATGTAAATGAATTTTCTTCGTATACCTCTCAACATCGTCTACACAAACAAAAACATACGAAACTCAAGTCCTATATCCCGCAGGTTTAAACACGAAAAAATAAAATCACGAAAAGCTTATCTTGGATCATGATCAACAACTCATTCGTAAAAGACACAACTACAACCGTCCGCATCTCACTCTTCTCTTTCTCCTTTTTGCTTCTCTACATTTTCTCATCTTCAAATTCACAAACATTGAAAGAAATAAAAATAAAAAATTCTAAACACAAAAAAAAAAGAACAAAAGAAACTACAAAGTTTCAGATCGTTACACTCAATAGTGAAACAAATAAAGAAAAAAAAAGTTTTCTACTTTGACTTATGGACCTCGAGGGTTTGAAAAATCTCGGTCAACATCTTTTCCTGTCATGTATTTATTTTTTACCAATGAAAAATGTTGTAAAAAAAAATTTCACACATTTTTTTTCACCAATAGAATTATCGGAATTGTCCAACTGTACTCAAACACAATTTTTTTTTCTACTACTTCATGAACACTATTTTTCTATACCTTTTTCTCCCTTCTATTCATTTTTTTTTCTTCTCGTTTCTTCATGGGAAAAATACGAGAACATATCCTGATCCGAAATCCGGCTTGGCGGATTTGCTACAGAAATGGAGAAAGAAGAAATGAAAAATAATAAATATATAAAACCCATCATCTTCGTACGATCCCATCTTAGCTCGATCCATTTTGTTATATAAACCAATATGGCTGCACGGATTTAAAATTTCATAACAGAAACAGTTATTTAAATATAAAATAGTTACAATGTTGATATTTTCATTTATTTTATTATAACATTGAAGATTTTTATTAAATTTTTATCATCACAAGAAAAAGAAAAAATTTGTTGTTTAAATTCACTTTTACGTTGGATAAATAAACAGATTTTATTCTTTTGTTTGATTTAACTGTTAAATTAATTGAAAGAGTTTGGATTATATTGATTTTTATTTATTATTAATAATTTGTTGGTAGTTAGAAATAATTTAATAATATTTTATTTCTCATAGTATATGTATTATTAGAATGTTGATTTGAATAGAGAGATATGTTTATACATAGCCATGTCATCATAATAATTGATTCTAACGGTGTGATGGCACTATACACGTTCGTGCTATTCAGATTGATCGAGATATAGTAGCTTGAAGCAATTAGTGGATGCTCACACGTCCATGTACCAAAGGCGTCATTAACACGCTTTTGTAATATATCAAAATACTAAATTCCTATTACGTCACTATAATCCATATCAATGATGCAATAATATAAAGTTTAGTTTTCATTTAATATTCAATGACCTCTCATTAGCGCGTTTGAACTTGTTCAATATTAATAACGAATGTGGATTTGTTGGGGAATTATTTGAAGATGTTTATTGATGATTGAATGGATTTTTGTGAATATTAATGAAGACAGAGATGTTGTTGTTGATGTATTTTGTTATTTATTTCTATTTTACAGTTTATTTATGAGAAATAAATATTTATTAATGTTTAATAAACCTCATTGGCAATGAATTTGTTTTTGTTTTTGGGTTTATTTACGTGTGAGAA
>JAPYZF010000768.1:0-30473 GCA_030523045.1 Meteorus cinctellus
TTAAGACTGTCATAACCTATTTGTTTACGTTATTAATGCGTCTCGTGTGTTGATATTATTTTCTTATAATTTTTATGTTATAAGTGGAATAACATGAATGATATTTTAAATAATATTTTAATGGATGAATTTCACTAAAACACTTTTTGTTTACTATTTCCTACTATTCTGCTTGCGTTTACCGCCATAAAATACTCAGCAAAATGGCAACAGGAGAAAAGTAATAACTTTACATGCTTACCATCCGTAAGGCCTAGTGCACACACTTCCCATAGCAATAACCATAAGCGAAATGGAGCTTCGTGATTGGTCGAGCGCTTATGGAGCCATAATTATGGGCGAAATGGGGCTTCGTGATTGGTCGAGCGCTTATGGTTATGGTTATGGAAAGTGTGTGCTCTAGGCCTAACGTGTCCAGGCCGGAAACTTAACTCAGTACACTTAGTAACTTACTAAGTTTACTCAGTACTTAGTTCGGCTGAACATGCTCAATGATAGGTTAAATATAATCGACCAATACTGGCCTAACGATAAAGAACGCAGATATGATCAAAGTTCGTAATTTATTTTTCGATGGGGTGCTAAAATGCGAATTTTTTTATGCAACATTTCAAAAATTATTTTTAAAAATACCATAAAGGACCTAAAAAAAATTTTACTGGACCTATCCTCACCTTAAGAAGATCTGTCGATTGAGATAATCCTGACTACGCAAATCCTTAGATGGGGTGCTAAATTTTTATATGTATATTTGAGGGGAGGCTTCTCCAATCGCAGTGATTTGATGAGCAGAGATTCGATGCCGGCCGCGAGCGCAGGACAGATATTGACGATAGCGTCACCTACTGGCTGGGGCAGCTCCCAATTGTGAGATCAGGTCATCCTATAGACATGGGTTTTTATGGAACTTTATTCTTCGGTATATCAATAATTACAATTCCTGCGTCTCTATTATTCTGCTATTCCGAAACGTTTTTCACCACAAAATGTAGTTTTATGCAATCAGTTTTGTGACAGCAACTAAACTCCGGTGAATGAAAATCTGCCCAAAATCCCGAACTCATGCGTCGATGGAGATTTACACATGTGAGTATACATATATCTATATACATGTGAACATGTGGGTCCAACGATACAGGTGTTCCATCGTTACGCAGGGTTTCTATTGGTTGATGAATCGCAAGTGAAAATTGAACACGCGTTTTTGCTGACGTCAAATGAGGTGAGAAAGAATGAATATAACGGCATAATGAAATGTATCGATAACAAACCTAACCAATACACGAGACTGTTGGAGTAGTTTTTTCAAAATATCTATCATAACAGTTAAGCATATCAATAAACAAAATTAATAAACTTAAAAATATATTCAAGAGTATATAATAAAATAATCAATCATGCATACTGTTATGACAAGAGGAAATGCTATTCTAGCGTATACAGTTAGTATTGCCGGTTTCCTCACATTCTTCTGTTTTCTTTCTACTGTCTTTCTCGATTACAGAGCAAATGCAACACTCAATACTGTCAAAGTCGTTGTGTGAGTATGTGAATGTGAACACAATGTAAATAATTATCTATGAGATTCAAGTATTATTTAATGTTCATATAATTATAGAAAGAACGTGCCAGATTACAGTGCGTCGAGAGAAAAAAATGACCTGGGCTCCCTTACTTTCGATCTCCAAACTGATATCCTTTTTTCGTTCGTCTCAACATTAACAATTATAATTGTTTATAACATATTGAGTGCCTTAATAAATTTATTACACATCTGACCCCGCTATTCAATTGGAATGTGAAGCAGCTGTTTCTCTATTTAACTGCTGAATATGAAACAAGTGCAAATCGATTAAACCAGGTCAGTTGAACATACGGTATATGATTTTAAGATATTGAGGAATAATAATGAGCATTTATGTTGTTTCATGTTTGAAAGGTCGTTCTTTGGGATAAAATTGTTCTTCGTGGTGACAATGCCGTACTCGATTTCAAAAATATGAACACGAAATATTATTTCTGGGATGACGGTAATGGTCTTAAGTGAGTAGATTGGCTTTTCATTACTTTCATATGCGGAATGTTTGTAAATCATTGACATTTATTCAATCCCCATTTCCACTCTGAATAGGGGAAATAAAAATGTAACATTAACATTGTCATGGAACATCGTTCCCAATGCTGGACTACTGCCAAGTGTGAGCGCATTTGGGTCGCATACTTTCGCATTCCCATCTGAATACACAACTTCAAGAGTATGAAAAACGTTCATGAACTATTCTCCAACGAGTCAATTTCAATCAATCAATGTTCGCAACCTGTCGAATAGATATTGACGGGTACAAAATATATATGAACAAATAAAATGCAACGGATTTTTCTGCTACTTCAACAGTCCTCCAATTTTTAAAATTCCTGTACCATTGAACATAAATGTGGCAGACCGATAGACACATATGTACCGTTAATGACGTATGAAATTTATTTTTTTTTGTTAAGGAGAGTATAGTCCAGCGATTCGAAATTGTGCATACGTACGTATGATACCTACGCATATGTCAATCAAATAATTTTTGAAGAAAGGTAATAAATATCGCTTTAAGACAAGTATACTTCTTTTATGCTTGACAAGTACCTTTCCATACTTAGCTCCGATTATATCAACAGTATTTTGAGACTTCTACTGACAAAATGTATCTGGTGCATAAGCACCTTATCCTGATCACACACCATGAATAATGATGTTTTTTAAAAGCTGAAAAAAATTGTGCTGGTTTTCGCAATTATTTCTTAACTACAACTCATGCTTCCATTCTTTTTTTCTTTTGAAATAGAAAATTAAGAGTCATATATAATTATCATTATTATCTATAGAGGAATATATGAAGAATAATTTCGAAAGACTAAAGTGTTTTTCGATTTTGTTCATGAAAGTTTGGGTTTACGTGCTTTGAAAGCGACTTGTCTGGCCGACGTGAAATTATACGAGGAGCAGGCACAGCAACAGTGCTCATAATAGCACATCGAGTTTACGTTTGTTGCAATCGCGATATTGTCAGAATAGTTAATATCAGCAAGAATCTCTCGCTGTGGCTTAGTACATACTCCAAATTCTCGATTCGATTATTCTTCACTCTCGACAATCTCGCGGTTCGATTCGATTATTCATGTTTCTTTGATAACATGATATGTAATATATTTATGTATAATATATATGTGTATATACATATACGCCTATAAAAGGAGAGACATAACCTTATTTTCATTTAGTATGGTATGTAAGAACAAAATATGCATTCACAGTAGATTCTTCTTCATTATGAAGTGAATAAACAATTGAACACTCATTTATATCAATCATCCAGAAAAATCATAAGGTAATTCTTCTCTGAATTAGACTGACATCAATATAGCGCATAAAAATATTAAAAGCAACAAGAAATATAGAAATATTTGTTCGCAGATGTCATTAACGTTTCAACAAATAATATGCGACGCAAAAAAATTAGTTGGACGATTGTCTGATCATGAAAATACTGCAGACCATCTTATAACCGAAGTTCAATCTGTTTGCAATCAAATTGATAATATGAAACAATATCAGGAAGAAGTGGACATATTGAATGCAGAAGCAAAACAGCGTCCACGCGAGCAATTGATAGGCAGTATCCAACAGGAGACACGACATCTCAGAGAAATCCAAGCAGAAAATAAAGAACTTCGTAATGCTCTGGAAGACCATCAAAATGCTTTGGAGTTGATAATGTCAAAATATAGACAACAAACATCAACATTAATGAAAAACTGTAGAACAGACTTTTCGGCGGTGTACAATTCCCGATATGCCAACGTGAGTGGGCATTATTTCCTTATCAACTTTGCTAATAATATATTTTGATAAAATGAGTTTTAATAAGCCTCAACGAATTTTTTAATATAAATTATGCAGATAATAACCAGCCAAGCTGAAAAAATAAATGAGATGGCGTCAGTAATGAGAGTTGCAGCATCAATAGATGGAGAAAATGAATTAAAATTCAAAGAGCATTATACGAAGCTCAAAGAAGAAAATGATACATTACGGGAGATTTTGAAGATTTCAAAGCAATATGGTTCATATGATTTCAAACCATCAAAAAATGAAAGAGTAAACGATACACAAACAGTAATGAAAGTTTCACTCACGGTGGATGAAGAGGACAGTGAATTGAAATATCAAGATAATGATTCTGAAAATGAGAATAAAAATAATGCTATCCATGATATCTTAACAATCAAAAGGAAGAATCGTATTGTGGACTAATGCTACATGCACAACAATCGAAATATTTATTTTTATTATTTTCCCACTTTTCTTCTTCATATTCTATCTCTTTTCTATCGTACTTGCAATTATTCGCACCTTATTACTTCCACATGGTGTTCATAATAGAGTTATAGAGTAATACGAATGACAAAAGTAAATTTATTCCGAGAGTATTTAATCAATGTGTACAATAACATATGATAATTTGAATAATAGTATGAAAATATATATTTGTATATTCCCTTTTATAACCGCAATATAGTCGTTTGGCAGTGGCAATGTTGGAGATTAAATTCTCATGTCCACTCATCATCCATCAGCACAAATCAATTTTCGAAAATATTCGACTTTCCGCCGTGTGAAAATATAGCAGTAACGGAACTCTGGCAGTTTCTTTTTCAAATTTTTACCGAATTCATGGAGATTACACTTTCCATTATCACCCATCTGATTCCATTTGTTCAAGTTGATATTGGAATGACTTATTGTAAGTGTGTATGTTGAAAAAAAATTCTTAGTAAGTTTTATCATTACTCAAACCTCAAGAAATAAAAATTGTTTTGAATATATATGGTGTACGATCTGCGACACATTATCGTCCACCAGTTAGTTAATGGTATCATGAAACAGTTTCTTCATCATCCTCAATCATTTTCCTGTGAACTTCACTTAATGCCTGCAAAAAGAATCATTTCAATGAATTCAATTTGCCAACTATTATAGACGTTATATTACCTTGAAATATTTGACAGTTTTGACTCTCAATTCAAGAGTCGCATCTTCATCGCATATAAAAAGAGCTCTCGGGTGTTGTTGAAATGCTGACACAGTCCACATATGGTTGACACCTTCCTCAATAGCTTTATATAGAGCGAATGCCTTATGCGATCCAGTTATCAATATCATGACCTCTCTTGCATTCATCACTGTGCCAACGCCTACAGTCAACGCTTGTTTCGGAACTTTAGTAATATCATTACCGAAAAACCGTGCATTTGCTTCCAATGTATCTTGAGCAAGCGATTTAACTCGTGTCCGTGAAGCCAATGACGATCCAGGTTCATTGAAAGCGATGTGTCCATCAGGACCAATTCCTAGAATGCAAAACAGTAGAGAAATTATCCACATCCGCGATAAAAAACTATAAAAATTGAATTTTACCTCCAATAAAGAGTTCTACTCCCCCAGCCTCGGCCATCTTCTTCTCGAATTCATCACATTCTTTTATGAGATCTGGTGCGTTGCCATCCAGAATGTGAACATTAATTGGATCGATGTCGATATGTTTGAGAAAATTATTATACATGTAATAGTGATATGATTCGGGATGATCGCGTGGTAAATTTACATATTCATCCATATTGAAAGTTTTCACATATTTGAATGAAATTTTTCCAGCTCGATAATACTCAATGAGCTTCTGGTACATCCCAAGTGGGGTTCCACCTTAAATAAATCAGACTAGAAACTTCAATACTTATTCATTCGGAGCGAAAATTAGTTGAGAATTGTCGTGAACAAATGAGGTTACCAGTTGGCAGTCCAAGAATGAAATATTTATTTTCATTTGGTTGAAAATCGTGAATTCTTTTCATCACGTATTTCGCTGACCATTCAGCAACATAGTCTACCGTATCGCAGATAATCAAACGCATTGTGTCGCGAATTTGGTAATCACTAGAACAACATCAAAGAGAAATTGCATATAAAAATACGAACACAAGTCCCATTCGCACACACACTATTGAGAAATATTTGTCATTATACCACTTGAAAAATAATTCTTCAATGATTGTTAGATTAACATTTCACTTTCTTTGTTGTCTCTTTTACCAAGTGATTGTACGTTTCCTTTATGAAAATGAAAAAAAAAGGGAAAAAAGATTGAGCTTGTATTAAACTTCGATGATAAGATTGAAGCAGAGGTTGATGACCCCAACCAATTATCAAAATGCAACTTTTGTCGAGCGTGTGGTTGCTCTGTTTTTAAAGTGCGAAAGCGAAAACTCTTATGCCCGATCTAGTCATCTTTCGGTCAACAAACTATCATTTAAAGTACCTCCAAATTCAGAAAAACTATAATAGCATTCCAGGAATTTTCAATCTATGAATGTCATTAGTTTCACCATAATAGTATAGCATTAATTCCAATGATGAATAAAAAAGCTATCATTATTCACTGATACGCCAAATAAAAGGAAGAAAAAGAATTAGTATGAAAACATTTCTTGTTTGATGTCACTTTACGGTTGATTATTTATCGGCTGATGATATTTATATTTTTTCATCATATGGTAAGCATTTATGCTTACTCTTTGCACCATTGATTCAGGGGGGATGATCTTTTTTTCCACTGGAATAAATCCGTGAATGTTGACAGACATGAGAATAAAATTTTAGATCAATCGAGACAATCGAAAAAGCCAGACGACTAATTGGATAATAAATGTATTATTATTACTATTATTATTATTATTATTGGAATTCAATAATTCATAGGATTAAATAATACATTCAGATTCATAATCCATTATTCTGACATTAATTCTCTTACATGAAAAGCCTCACATTGCGAGTTGAAAGAAATTACGATCGAGTAGAAAAAACGACAATAAATATAATTATTCTAAAATAAGTTTAGATTTTTTCCCATTGATTTCCTTCGGCAATCCATGACAAAGTGCGAGTTCTCTTTTTATACTTGCGAACAAAATATCGGTAAGTAAAAATATTTGCGCTATTGCAAACGCAAGAGTTACACCAAAGTAAAAATTGGCATTGGCTGAACGGGAATAAATCCATTGATGCCATACTGTTGGTGCAAACACTGTGCAAAATAGCATAAAACATCCGACAATGAAGCCCTGTTGCATATCTGAAACATTAAAGTCCGATGCTATACGATGTGCAAAGTAGAAATAATGCAGAAAAAAAACTATGGTAATCCATGGGCTGATAGGACTTAAAATATCACTTAAGGAAGAATATGGAAATAGTTATGACTTACGTTGAAATAAATGTTGCCACATCGGAAGTAATGCCATATAAAATCCAACATCACCAACCGATGGATATGATTTGAAAATAGTTATTATGGATAAATATGCGAATGCGAGAAGCATTGGATCGCGGCGGAGTCGAAGAGCCAACGGTACAATGTACAATATTCCAACATTAATTTGAAATGAGGCAATGAATAACCAACGAAAATGTTCAAACATTTCAGTGAAAAAATACCAATACAGTCCAATATTCGGACGTAAATCCGGCACAATCAATATAAATCCTATTGTACTATCCAAAAAACTCCAACTGCCATTAATAAAATATGACATAAAAATTAGGAGACTGAGAATTGAACTAAATAAAATAATTATAAGAATTGTTGACGATATCCTATCCACTTTTTTCTTATTTCGTACAATATAAATTATTGTTGGAACTATTAATGATAATGGATAGAGATTTTGTAGCGAAAGAAGTGATATTAGGATACATGATGTAATTTTCAAACGGCGTATCATTGAATAAAGTGTCGCAGCATAGAGACAATTTGTGAAGACCGTAGTTGTTTGACCGACGCAATTCAAAACAATATAAGGGTTAAACAAATAAGCTGCAGGAACATATAGAACCGAGGTTTTGGCTACTGTGGCAATAGGAGTATAAGACAAGTCACCGTCATCAACGTTTTTCTTATCCTCCTGTTCTCTTCTGGCCTAAAATTTGATTAATTTTATTTATGTGATCTGATTCAGGATATAGTGAGTTAGTTCATTTGTAATTCCATCAAAGTCTCACCAATTCAATGATATAATATCGAGCGGTTGCAAAAAGTAGCCAAGCAGTGATGAGATCTGTAATAATGAAGAGGATTTTCAATGCACAGAGAGACATGAATTGATGCATGTAAGTGAATGCCCAGAGTCCCAATGGAGTTTCATGAAACAAATCGCCTGTGTAAGGGTCAATGCCGAATGACCGTAAATGCACTCCTTCGGTAACTGAAAATCAACAAAAAATATGTAATTTCCGAAAATAAGAGCATTCAATTATTAAAAACATTGGTTTATCGAGGGTGTGGTTCCATCATCAATCTAACCTCTCTTCCATGAATTTAATGCTGTTGAAACTTCAACACGATCGCTAATTATTTTTTGAAATTCCGAGTTCATCAATAGGAAACGAATTGCACTGGCCAAAGCACAATACGACAATCTCCTTGTTGTTATCATTTTTTCATCACTCTTCATCATGAATTATCCGGCAGCTATTCAACATGAATTTACCTCTCAATACAAATTTAAATACTATTTTACCGCCATTTTTTTCACACAAATCTAATAAACAAATAAAGAATAAACACTTATAGTCGTATTTGACATTTGATTCACCATTCATTACTCAAATGATTATATCCAACACTTCATTTTCTCTCTGTCATGAGGAATATTCGATTTCTCTACCAATTGTGTCTGTATACGTGGGCGTAAAGCATGAACGATATTATCTGAGGTTATGAATCTACACATGCATGCATTCACATATATATATATATATGTATATATGTATGTACGATGTATGTATGTATGTAGGCATGAAGCAGCTGATTTCGTTTTTAAACATCTCACTTTTCATCATACATTGAAACTTTTTCACTTATATCGTTGAATACAGTTATTATTGAACTCAAACATAACCCAGTAGTCTTTGACTGTCAATTGCATTATCGAGTATATATATATATATATATATATATATATATATATATATATATTCAGAAGGGGAAATCCAAACTAATCTACCATTAGTTAACAAACATTGCATAATTCACATAGCGCGCTATTTATTCATAGAGAACAACAAAAATTTTACAAGTTTCCGATTGTCATTATTTTATTCATTGGCTATCGACAATGTGAGTGAAAGTCCATTTAATCGAAAATTGATTCGTTATTTTCAAATTTAAATCGGTTAATGCATTGCGATAATAATATTCGGCATCTCACAACCTCTTCATTATTCAATTGTCTAGATGGACTTAAGCGGCCGGAAATTACAGAGCCCCAACAGAAAAATATCATCGACTGTGCTTTTTATTGCTGGTGCGCTCACAATACTTGGAATAACTATTTATCCGACAATAATCTCACCCATATTGAATCCTGAGCCATGGAGTAAGCGTAAAATGAATATTGAAACTTAATTCTGAATTAATCAGGTATTTCACAACAAAATCAAATTTATTCCTGTGTTTTCATCTTATGTTTTAGAACAATTTAGGGACGAACATGAAAAGACAAAGGGTGTTTAATCCAATACTCTTGATGTAATCAAGTATTGTAAGTTGTATATTTAAATTTATTTTGAGAACATAAAAATTCTACACACGCATTCATAATTTCTCTCACTTTTCTTTTTTTATATTGACGTTGAAGCTCCTAATAATAGTTACATACATAAATTGTATCATTTCAAAATTCATCAGTCCATCCGATTCGATCTATAAAACTTGCAATAATGTAATAAAAAATATCAATGAACATGGTCAAAATTCGTCATCATCACAAACATCGAGGAAAATGTCGAACGCTTCGCGATTGCAATTCCCTTCTGACGTAAAAACATATTTGTGAAATGTTCCATCCATGCAAACGGCTGTAAAAATGAAAGTACATATACATACAGTTACAGCCAACGACGTCCTCTTATATTCAATTCAATTCTCCCCACATTTCTTACCAATAACTGAATTACGAGATCCGAAAGCACAGACGCAAGCACATTCAGGTGGTACTGTAAATGTAGCAAGGGCCCATTGACTTTCGACATAGTTCCCGAGAAATCCCATCTTTGAAAATCTAAAGTAAATAATATGAAAAAATACATTCCGGCAATGGGTTAAAAGACAATGTTGAATTTTTATTTGCAATGAAATGTTCTTCACATATCTAACGTAATTTTCGTGATATCTATATTTGAATAAACTTACGTAGATCTCCGATTAAGATGAGTGTCTTTTAATGCAAAAATGTGAACAGTTCCTTTGTCGCTCGATGCACAGAGAAATTCAGAATCTCTACTGAATGTAATGCTGCAAAGAATTTTGAAAATTGAATAAAGTAAATGTAATATCTTCAGCTGGCAAAGTTTTCGACTTCTGGAAAAAACAGGACAAGACTTTTATGACTGAATAGCTCAGTTAGTTTACCAATAAAGTGTTGCGGGATCGGCACCTCTTCTCAATTCAACTAATAAATGTTTTCTTATACTATCCCACACCCTCACGAGTGTGCCTTGTGCTGAAGCTGTCGCTACCATAGTTCCACTAGAATTAACAGCAAGACAAGCTAATGGTCCCTGAACATCATGGTATGGGATGAATCAAATGAATCGATTAATTGTAAAGAATCTTTAAGAGATACAATTGATAAAAATGGTTTATGTGGAAAATTACTTGATGCGCTGCGAGTGTAGCAGGTGCTGATGAGCTCCCAGCTTCAGTTGCAGCCAGGTCAACCAACTGGACACTCCCAAGTTTATGACCAGGATAAGCAAGAAGTTGTTTATGAGCCGTGGCAAGAGTTGCAACTTCGATCAATCCTTTTGGATTATCTCGCGTTTCTAATGTTAACAGCCGCCTTGTTGGAAATGGAAAGGAAAATACATGAATTTCCCTCTGCAATGCAACAATTAGCCTTCAAAAAGTAAAACAAAGCCGAATCAGTGCGAACATCTCTCATAATACAACGTTGTCTTCCAGATCATTCTCTCGGTGCAAACTATCTTACTTATCTCTCCTCAGCCTCACAGCTTTGATTGGACCAGTAAACGTTATTTCCATGACAAATTTTTTTGCTAAATCATCATAAATCAAAACAGTATTATCGGCGAATTTCGGCCTTGTTCCACCACCCACAACTGCAATAACATTTGTTCTCCACAACATTTCACCAATTGCAATACTGCCCATGAGGTCATTGTCAAAGTGAGTTTTTTCCACCAATGGCTCTACATTATAAACTCTCAATCCAGATTCCATACAGCATGTGAAGCAACCTGTCGATCAAACACCAATCAGTCTTATTGCATTTAACTTGCATTTAACTTATTGAATCCAGTGAATCGCAAGTGATTGAACTGTATCTTCAATTCCTTCGAGGAAATTAATTTGTTTTCTTATTTGGTTTGACCTCATGTTAATATTCTCCAGCAGTGTACCTTGATCTTGATTGAATTTCAGACTCAGGATTCCACGTCCTGTAGCCATTCCAACTTGATTTTCCTTTTACCAATATAGATATCGAAATTCCCAATCAAAAAGCTCATCAACTTCGACGCATAGTTGGGTTCTGCTTTTATTACATGACTGCGTAGATTTGTCACACTTTGTTTACCATTTGTTCCATATGTGTTACAAGTTATGTCAATGTGTGAATGTGTTTTGTCTCCCTCTGAAGTATATCACACATTCATGGTGTTATTCATCGACGAATATTACATATATGTATATGATAAGTGGCGTAAGAGGGATCTACCTCTCGCGCGGTAATTTTGAATCTATTTCAAATAGCGACAACAATGTGATGAATGAATATTCCAATAATTGTAAAACTAAATTGGGAAAAAAGGTCGATGATAGAGTAAGCACTTTAAGATTCTACGATTCCCTTCCCACACAAGCTGCGATGGAAAAGTAATCTTGAGCTTTCTGTTCCCAATATTTATAACGAATATCCATCATTACTTTTGAATTTGTGTAAATGTTGACGTTTTTATCATGAAGCTTATACACTCTGTCGTTCCGAAATTAATCGTTATATTCGGTATTCTCTGTGGTATATAACATTTTCATTTATTGTGAAGGACCATGAAAATCAACGAGAAACCAATTTTTATAAAATCTATGAAAATCAGAAAATGTTTGATTATATTTGGTATCTTAGAATTTAGACGAATCGCGACAAATCTGTGATATAATCTGAACTGTAACAAGAATGATTAATATTTTTGTGGTCCGAGACGAATCGCAGGGCAATATGTGAGAAAAAAAAACAAAAACCCCCGATGCTCGATATTGTGTTGTCGGAGAAAAAGATAATGCACTTTCATTTACCGTACAGGTATTGTGAAACATTGAATGTTATTCAATCCCTTCTTTCGGCAGCCAGCATAATTTCTAAATGAGGAACAGGATATTGAGGGAAATTGAATAAGAATTTTGAGGTGAAACAGAAAATTACTAATATCTCTGATAATGAAATGAAAGATCGCGATTTGACCAAAACTATCTTTGCAATTATATGCACTGAATTTTTTTACAATACCGATGATCGCATTCATTCGGATCTGGACGGCATGTTCCTTTGTTCAGTAGTTCGATAGTGGCAGAGAGGAATAATGTTGAGCGAAGTTAATATTTATAAAAATTAATTTATGAGAGACATAATTATCAGACCTTTGACTCTATAAACACAGACACAAAAAGAATACTTAAGTACAAATAAATGCAAAGGATGTTCAGTTGACACCAATTACAGAACGATCCACGATTAGTCGTACGAATATACATTGAATTTCATTTTTCATTTTAGCTTAGTTATACCTATTTGAATTCATTACTGATTAAAGAGATATTTACAGCTTTATACAAAGTTGAATATCATTTTGCTCGAAAATGGATTCTTCAACGTATCACAAAGACAATGTGAGAATTATAGTGATTTGTGTTTTCTGTTGATAATCGCCAAGTGAAATTGGAGAAATGATAATCCTCATCAATGCTTAGCCTCATAGAGATGTATCGAGTAACTCTAAAATTGAGGAAGAATCATAATCATTTCACGCAAAATTCCTCTAAACTCATATAAAATAACTAAAATATACAAACTTACTTTGATTTACTGTCGGATCATGATCGATTATGTTTGGCAACATGAATCGATTCAATTGTTGAAGATTTTCGTATATGGAGTTGATTGAGTCGTCACATTTAACTCTATCACGTAGGCTTCTGAAACTTACCTCTTCTTTAATTTTATTGTCAAATTCAAATATTGGTAAGTCTACTGTGTTGTACCGAACTGAAAAGAAAAAATTTGTAATGCCTTTTTTTAGTCATACGAATTTCTGGCACTCATTAGTACCGTGAATTATTCAACACTTCTCCAGCCTTACCAATTTCATTCTGGAGTGGTTTCGAACAAATAGCTGAAGTAGATTTTGAGAATCGAAGTCCATGAAGTAAGTGACATGTCTCATCAGATTTTGGACTGGAGAAAGACGTTGATGTGGAAGAGTTATAAATTTGTTCAACAGACTCAATTGATGATGATGATAGCCGGCTCTTTTTCACTATAAAAAATAATGAATGACAATGAATTCCTCTCTTCCAATTGTTTTGATATTCACAATTATTCACAAAGACAATTCTAACATGAAAAAAAAAAAAACACTATGAAAGCAAACAATGCAGAGTCACATCACGTAAGTGTCTAATGAATACCTAAACAAATATCAATTTCGCATAACAGCATGGCTACAAGCTGATAGCACATATAAAACAAACAATAGTAATTGATGATGATGACCAGATCTGCTTTTCCTACCTTGGTTACTGTGTCTATTTTTTTACTTTCTAGATCATTCTTGCTCTCACTCTGCAGTATAAAACATTATTGTTATGTCACGTCTACTGTATTAGATTTTCATAAATTCTTTCATATAATTCACTATGAAAAAAGTATTGTTGAAGAGATTCTCGTAACGACTATATGGAAGATATCAGAAAAATCACCATTACTGATGCTCACAATTCTAAAGACCTCCTCCTGAATTACAATCAAAATATTGGTCTAATCAGAAAATAGACGATTCGTATCGAAACTTAACAATACCTTTCACACAGAGAATCATATCTCATATTTCGCTAATATAAAAACTGAGATAAAATGCGTCAATACATACGAGTTTCTAGACTGCTGACCAGATTCGCCATGGAAGTAGTCTTCTTTTTATGGTTTGAATTATTGTCGGTTATTGGGTCGACCGACGGTGGTTTATCTATGAAAAAAAAAAGAATTGACATATTAATAATTAAAATTTCCATTTTCACTGTAGTCGAATTGAAATGTGGAGATTGTTGATGAAATATAAACTTACAACTTTTCGAAAAATATGGATTCTTCAACACTTGTCTCATGCAGTTGTAAATGTAAGCATACTGGCTCTACAATAGAATGAAATTGTGTTTAATGATCAAGTTCTCAATGTAAAATGTTCTGATCTTACCTCACGTTGCACCATGTTTATTCGATGATGTCTCAACCTATAAACTGTCCCAAATACATCCAATTTCCTGTTCTCCTTTATATATTGGAGCAAAATGTCAATCGCTATCAACGTTCCAGTTCTTCCGATCCCGGCGCTGATGAAAAATAAAACGGCATTGGTTTCGAAAAAATGTTAAATATAATTTTGAGTTGATTTATTTCCGAATATTAAAAATATCCTACCTGCAATGAATGATGGCCAGTCCGCGATTCACTGATATGTGACGACGCATTATTTGACAAAAGTTTATCATTGCATCAAAATCTTCAGGCACATCATGATCCGGCCAATCTTTGAAATGCAAATGAAGTATTGTTCTTTTCTCATTCTCCTGAAACCATAAAAACGTTAATAAAAATGATTAAATTTTATTATCTAAAAATAGCCATTGGCGCCTAAATTTACAGAAGAAATCCAAATATCAAGATGGTATGCAATACTTTTTGCAGAATCAACGTTCTTTGTGTGTAAGTCCTATAATCGAGTTCACTGGAACATCTTATAGACATGTTCTCATATGTGAATGTCTCTCTTATTGTTGGATAATATTGATGACATTTCTCTTTATTTTTCTCTACCAATTGAGTTAGCATGACAATTAATTTTATATCGTATTGGTCAATCATCCTCCAGAAGTCATAGGTTGTTTCTTCTTTAGGTCCTTGGCACGCAATATATTCTTCGTCACCATTGCAACCCTGAAACGTTTGATATACACGCATTCAATCATTTCGAAGAAAAATTCATTTATGTAAGAGTAAGTTTGTCGTACTTTACCTTTATAAATGATGCATTTATATAATCACTGTTTGGATCGTTATCAATTGTTTCTAGTTTGACTCGTGAAAAATCATCTTGACAATGGAAAAGAAAAATTGAAATGAAATATTACTCATAATGTCCAATAATGAGGTGAAAGAAGTTATATCTACACATCGAATAAATTTATATTTCTCCAGTTTTCCGAATTTTCATATGTCGTGAGATACCATCCAAGGAATTTCCCCAATTTGTCCGATATATTTTTGCCCCTATTTTGTGCTATGAATACATGAGACTCATTAGAAAAACACGGTAAGGGATTTCATCGAACTTTTATCGATTTTGTTTGAAATGAAATCTTCATGTCTGATAAAGTTCTCCAAAAAATGTTTGGTTCGCGGTTTGAAATACTCATTGTTAAAGTTTCTCAATTTGTGATATATCATACAACTCACTTCTACTCCAATTATAGGTCGATATTCTTCTGAGGCGATGTTTCGAATGATCTTCAGCAGAAAGTAATCTTTATGAATTTCAAATATATGAGATAAATAGTGGAATTTGAGGGGGGGGGGGGGGGGGGGGGGGGGGGGGGGGGGGGGGGATATTTTTTGAGAATTGATTCAAATAAGAAAAATTAAAGAAAAGCGTGAAACAAAGGTGGCGAAATTTTCTTTTCATGTTCTCTGCACTGAAACTGCGAGTTTCAACATCTCTTTAGCCAGTCGAAACTAGATAATTTCAAATCAATGCGACTTAGCTAGACGGTTTTGCTCGGTTTCGTCTCACTATACCGTCTCACTAAATGAAGTTCCAACTGTTTTTAACCCTGTCAGCGTTTGTTTCTCGTGAATCTCAACACAATTGTCATTCTAACCATTCACTAATATGACAGATGTTATATTTCTGCGCTATTTGTCTGAAATTGTCTCATTTCGTCTGTCTCTCAAGCATGAAAACTCGTAGTTTCATTACAGGTAATATGAAAAATATAATGTGTAGCACGGGATGAAACACGATTTCAGACATCGGGTGATGCCGCCCTCGCATCGCTCGGGCAGGCAGCCTAGTGGAGATGAGCCTCGTCAGAAATCGTCTCGTTTCATCACTTGTCACACAATATGCTATTGCATATTTTTGCAAACATTACATTTGAAAAAAATAGTTCGAAAAGAGGAAAAAAACCTCACCGTACATTTACTTCCAAAAGTTACAAACAACTGTAGGAGATCCGTTAGATTTTCGAGGAATTCAAATGTCATAGAGTTTCAAATGGGGAAAAAAATGGAGAAAGCAGAGAAGCTCTTTCGGATGGGTTTCGCAACATATCGAAATTTCGTCGGAATCGCTGGTGCAAATTCATTTGGTAAGTGATGGTCATAGAATACCCTATATGCACCTACATGGCAAAATGTCAGTATAACGATTTTTTTTTCGGTTCGCTTGCAAACACGCGGCATTTGTTGGCATTTGTAGGTCTACACTAAGAGTTTGCAGCAGCTGGAATTCATTGCTAAGTTTGCCTGGGTTGTCAGCCAATTCTTGACAATGCGCAATAAACTTCCGCCGATTAAATGGCGTTGGCACCGGTGAACCTGGCATGTCAGAATGGAGAAATCTTCGCAGCACCCTAAAAAAGAAAAAAACGTAAACATTTGTTATTGGTGTTAATGTCGTCAATCACGCATTTAAGTAATTCTTCATTCAATTTATCACTAATTTTTTAAGAACACGATATCCCACTTGATACACACTTGTTGATAAGGCTGAAGCGCGATGATTTTTTACACCGATTTGGAGTCATATTTCTTACTTGAACACGCATACAAATTCGTGTCAATTCGATTGATGCAACTTTCATTGATCACACAAGTTCTCAAGAGAATATCAAAATGATAGGAAGCTGTCGGCAGGGAGTATGAAAAACTCCAACTATACTAGTTGGAGCGACCCTTTATATTTCGAAAATAAACGTCGAGGTATAAAAATAAATCGAATTTAAGTTTGAAAGGGAGGGAGGGAGCTAAGCCGAATTATCATGGTTTCCGAACTCTAATGTCACTGAAATAAGTAATTATTCACTATTTTGATATTTTATCATATTGCAAAGACATTTGTGAGAATTTTCAGGTGGAAATGATTTCTCTTCATGAAAATTTGGAAAAACCTCCCAATTCAGGTGATCAATTCACGCGAGCAATTTGTAGAAAAATACGATTGACTACAGAAACTCTAAACTCGGCACTTTTTTTTTTACGAAGAGTATCTTACATATCGTGTTAGAAAAGGCTGACCGATTGAAACTGGAGTAAATATATCAGCTCGTGAGTAAGGTGACATAGAATTGAGAAAAGTGATCAGAAAATTCTCCGATTCATCAACTTTTCATCTCTCGATCCAAATCAAATTTGCGATTTCGGAAATTTGATGTGCGGCTTTAGTGAGTGTTTGAAACAAACAAATTCATACAATCAATACTCACGCATGAATGGTGCATTTTCGAATAAGTAACATCGTTGTTATCAATATTCCCAAAGAAAGAATTCCAAATATTGTTCCAATGACAACAGCTACTTGGAGTTCCGCATCTAGAAATGGAGTTGATTTAAAATTGTGTAACACATATTATACATTATCAGATGCCGCGGAATGATACGCAATCATGAGATACAATTACGTCGAAATTTGCATTTGTCAATTGAGTGAATTAAGGATAGCGTGAAATTTTTTAATGGTTTGCTTGGATTGTCAAATCTACTTCGATGCAAATGAGGAAAAAGAAAAAATTGGAGTGCTGTGAACGTACATTTCAATGAATATATATCTGACTATTTTCTTTTGTCATTTCATGGAAGAAATGAAACTGCAACAATTTGAATCATTCATGAATCTCTCAAATAACCAACTTGTAACTATATGCATAAGGCGATGAGTAGTGAGAACGGAAGTGGTGTTTGATTTTTAAACATTGAAGAAAATATAGATTTCCGATTTCTTATGGTATAGATTGGGAACGAAAAACCTTGAATTCAGAAATATTTTTCAGGTTTCCATGCTTCGTAAAAAACATATCCGGACCTCCAATTGGTAAGACAGAAAATTCCAATAAATAAACATCAATTCCCATGGTTCTTGCTATACATAGATTGCCCTCAGAATCCTCTTTCAGATTCTGCAATTGTTCCACTTGAGAAATCATAATTTGATTAAGTAACTGTAAATACCAAAGTTGTATTTTACTCGCACAGGTATGGTTCACCACGACATATCACTAACAAGCTTATGAGCAGTATTTACACTCGTGACACCATCAGATGTAATTTTCAATTGCGGATACTCAATCAAACTGTGATTTCTCGAGGGGTGCAATTCCAGAATCTGAAAAAGCGTCGTAACAGCAATTTATCCAACACCAACAACCATGGAAAAGGTTTTTATGTACCGAAATAATCAAGAGTCGGAATTCGGATTCCAATTCACACCCAAAACTGCTCTACCGTTCCTGTCAAACGCTCCTAATACTCTATAAAACACTCCTCTCATGGCGATAGTAAAAAACATAGCTCCTCTGCACTACAATTTTCTCTATCGAAGAGTATTAAAACAATAATATATATTCTTTTGAAAAACTTTTCATTTGCGTGTACTTTCAAATGGGGGTCCATTGTGGAGTACTGTAAGACTTGTTGGCAATATTAGATCCTAATATTTGCCAAATTTTCAAGGAATCCATTTCCCATTAATATCTCACAGAAGATGAGTGGTTGAATTCCCTTTTCTATAAATCATCTTTCTTCATAATAGAATTTTTCACTTCACCAGAATGGTTGTAATTGTTACAGAATGATATCAACAATACTGGACCGAAAACTTGAACTCGAGTAGATTCCATAGGTAAATTTTGAATGGCAAAGAATGATTTAGAGAAAATAAAGAGATTGAAAGGTTCCGCAGAAATTCGAATGCAATATCAACTTTTAAAGTCTGGTTCCGAAGATAGAAATGATAATTCGAGGAAATCTCTCAAAGTTTTCAACCTATCGAAACTCGCAAAGTTCTATTTTCTTTTTGTTTCATGGAGCTATGCAGAAAGATTTTTGCATGTGTGAACAACAACTTATCTGATGCAAGTAGTGAGGTTGGAATAGAAATATGACCGTTGTTTCGAATGATCATCTAACGGGATTGCCCGATAGCATGCAGTAAATAAAATTCACAAGAAGAGTTGTGAAACGAAAAATGGAAAATAAATATTAGGATTTTGTAAATAACCAAAGAAATGGAAATGAGAAAAAAAATGATTATGGGGATTATTGGACATACATCTTCGACCACATATCACCTAACTGCTAAATACACGTAATGCTAAAGGAAGGTGTCATGACTAAATTTCACAGTTACAATATCACCTGAAAAAATATCACAGTCGAAATATCAGATTGTCTATTTTTATCATGCCATACGACATAATATCACTGTGATATTTTGTCAGATGATGATATGACTCTGAAATTTAGTAGTCATGTAACCGAAGGGGAGGGATCGAACTTACTGGTTTTGATGGTAAACTTTGTTGAATCCCTATAACCACCATTAGTAAATGCCCGCATTCTCACGTCGTACCAAGTATCCGGCTTCAGAGGGCCGTTACAATACGATCTCACATGCTGATTTGATGATAAGTCTGGGCATTCAGTATCCTCACCAATAATAAATTTTACAGCTTTGAATTTGCCATAATCGATGATATATGCTAGACAACATGAAAATATCACTGTTTTAAGCTTGTTTGACGAGAACTTGAAGAGCTTTTACCACCATGAGTTTCGTACAATAATGTGACTCACAGTAAAAATTCAGATTAAGGTAAAAAAAAAAAAGGTACCAACATGGACTCAAGCATTTCGTAGCTTGGTATGGAATTTCAAAGTCAACAGCCATTGACTCATACCAAGAAGCAATGTCAGGCCACTCGCCATTAACGAAATTCAATCTCGATGAATTTGCTTGATTATATCCAGATTTTGACACAATTATTGCATTACACTGAATGTTACCATTTGTGTTTGGAAATAATGGCAGTAGAATGGCAGCTGTAGTTGTGGTCCTTCGAATTTTATAGGGATCAATTGTAATTTGGTTTGTGTAATTAACATCCGGTGCTGGCGGAACTAAAAATCAATATGTTCGAAATGTACACGCACAAAATCTAAAACTACTGCGATTTTTCAAAATAATTGCCGAATTGCAATTGGTTATCGGAGACTTACTTCCAGCGGGGAATGTACCCGTAACTGCTGTGACTTCACCCAAATGTGGAGCATTAGTAACTTCACCAGCAATGAAAAATTTATAGGTATATTCTTCCCTTAATCTATTCTCTTTGAATTTATGAATGCATGTATCATTGATACAAGCCTTCATACTACCGTCCACTATGTCAGTAAAATGATGGCGTGAAAAATCTGATCGCTCGCCAATGGCAGTGATATTGAAGGATTGAATATCGTCTGCATTTATAAGGCAAGGTCGCCCCCATTTCAAAAATGCTTCCAAAATGTTAGAATTCTCTGAACTTTCTGTGGTGAAAAATTCGACATGTGAAACTGGACCCGGTGCTAGAAAACACATAAAACAAAATGAATTTCGTGCCACAATAAATTAATTCCAACTGTAAGAAAGTCGAAAAATAGTCCGATTTTGATCATCAATTATTGTAATTACATATTTAATCAATTCAGTCGAATTTGCATGAGAAAAATATGTTTGCGTTGCGGTATATTTGAATGATAAATATTTTATTCAAATACCTCCGGGCCACGTCTGAAATTCGGTGCCGTCACTGTAAACGCTCCAACCAGCACGCGTTTTTGCTCTAATTTTGACGGTGTACTTGGAATACGGTTGGATTTTGTCGTATGTCAATGAAAATATATCGCCACTGATATTTCCTACTTTTTCAGTTACCGTCGAAAATTTCTCACACCATTCTGGTCGATGAAATGGATAATACCATGTGAACATAACTTCGAATAATGTCAACTGTCCAGGCAAATATTTAGGTTTATCCCATTTAATTGTGAAATTTTTGTGTGTTATGTCATACACGTTCGGCGTTGGCGATGATGGGACTGAAAGTTGATGAATATGTTACTTTGATACTGACCTGCCAGTCTTCATATCTACTTTTTCTTATACAATGAACGATATATTATTATTACCTGAGTCATAAGTAAGTATGTTGACAGCGAGACTTGGACTACTTTTCCCCTGTAAATTTGTGGCTATACTTTGACAAGTATAGTTCGTATATGGTGTTAAACTGTGAATTGTTGTGCGACCATTTCCTTCAGTAATATTGAGGCTGGACGTTCCGTCATGTCCTTGATATCCGTTACCCAGTACTTCTATAACTACGCATTTAGTTGTAATTTGGATGACTGAACAATTGTTAGTTCGATTAATATGAAAAGACCAATTTAATACGATTGTGTCATTCGTCGAGGTGTCTGCTTCTATTCGGGGCGGTTGAGGTACTGCGAATAACAAAAATAATCAAGTTGCGTTTGTCTGAACACATAGGTGCGACTACAAAGATAAATTAGACTTGGACAAATTGGAATTGATAGAAATAACTCACTCGGCGCGAGGGTTTGATTAGATTTGATCATCTCGGCATTGCTATCATCTTGATTTTTGTCAACAGCAATGACAATAACCTCGTAAATGCTACAAGATTCTAATTCTGAAAATGTATGATTTGTGTTGGACGTGCTGCCCGTTTGTGAAGAGCCATCATGTGAAATAGTTACTCGATAAGAATCGACACAAGATGCGTCAAATGGTGGAGTCCATGAAATAGTCAAAGTATTCGTCCCAGCGTGTGTCCAAATTGGGGTTGGTGCGCCCGGCTCTGTAGAATTAAAATGTTATAAAAATTTCCCCATTCATAGCCCTTTCGAAAATTTATCGATTCGAAATTACTTTTGAACTCAGTGTCGCCAATGATGCTCACGCTACCAAAATCATCACTCTGATCGAGAAACGCCACGGTGAAGTTATATTCGGTACAAGGCTTCAGATCAGTTGCGTTGTAATATGTTGTGGTAACATTAACAGTTTTACAATTGGCATTATCGCAATAAGTAACGTGGTATTCTGTGATGCATTCGGTACTCGGTAGACTCCAACGCGTTTTCAACCAATATGCACTGCGTTTGTCTATTTGAAGTTTCAATGTGTCCTCATTAACTGCAAAGTAATTATCAAAATTGAGCGCTATTCGTCACAACTAAGAATACGGTTAACATTGTTTCCAATTCTTCAGAGTTGAGTAATATCTACAAATGAAAATGGCAATTGAACTTAAACCCTAACAATTTAAAAATCCTATCATATTACATTTTTCCCCATTTAGTACACAAATTTTGATCTCGTATGAATGCACATGATATTTAAATCTTTAATTATTCTCAGTTTCATTGATAAATTTCATTATCTTTTTTGCTTCCACGAACAAATGCTCATATCCTCTTCTACTTGTTCGATAAATTGAACATTCGGATCAACCGACATGACATCAAATTTTAATCGATTTATTAAGAATCATACGATTTCATACTATGTATGAAAATATTCATTTGCAATCAAAATGGATCATCCAACTAGCATAAGTTAATTCATCAATTCATACCCACACTGCTTTATTTCTTACCAATCAGTCTTGTTTTTGCTGAGACCATTAGCTTGGATCCAAGTTTACCATCTACATACGGAGTTACACCAATGTCAAATTTTGTACACGGAGCGAGATTTTTGATAGTATAAAAACGAGTTTCATTTGAACTTCGACACGTTTGAATTGGTCCCGCATTATTGGACCATTCGACTATATACAATTGAACATGTATAGTGATGCTATCATTCTTCGGTGGTTCCCATTCAACTGTCAATGATGAATCGGTCGAATTTACGAAAGTCAAGTCTTCAACGCTTATTATGTCCCCTTTGAAAAATATTTGAATACGTATTATATGATCATAATTACAGGTGTTTTATTAGTAAATACGCTGAAAAATTATTATTCAAGAAATGAAAAGAATTTGCTACCTCGATGACTAACTGATGCGTATTTTATTGATTGCAGTCCAAAATTACGTATGAGAGTGCTTGAATTTTCTCCGGGTGGTTTCGAAGAGAGGTCATGGCAATCCGGAAGGTTTGTTACATTTAGTACGTCATTAGGAGGAAGTTCGGAAGTTGTGACACTAGGCTCAGTGTTTGCGGTCGTCACTTCAGTTGTACTAATCGAGACAGTTATAGGAATTGTTGGCGTAAATACTGTCGAGCTATCTGAATGCTCGATCTTCTGTGATATTGTATTTTCCGTTGGATCTATCGTTCCATTTACATTATGAGAATGCTGTGATCCTAGTGTTAAGATCAATTCCGCAATGATGATTGTCATACAGAAGAAAATATGACTGGGACGCAATCGTCGTCGTGAAGTCATCGTTATTCTGGATTTGATTCTAAAACATATCAGACATTTAATAGATAATTAACGAAATATTGGGGCCTTAATATTAGATGAAAACTGAAAAATCTAAATCACACAGAGAGTACTTATTTATGAATTTACTTAATTACTAACAGTGAGGGAAAAATTTCCGGATCTTCCATGCGAATATATTCAACATAAAAATACTCTTAGAGCTAACTTACATTCACGCCTCGATAATGAAAATGGTCTAGTTCCAAATTCGTTGTTCAAATCTGGTAATATCACGTGAAGATGATTAACAGTAGCCTCATAAAATGTTTGAAAAAGGCTCTTAGATAGCCCTTATCATCATCATGTGTTCATTTCGTTGAATAAATATGATTAAGAATTATTTTATCATTTTTCTTAATATCAATTGCTTCGATCTGATCTGTATTCATCGATTTTAGCTGATTAAATTGTAATTAAGCGCCCCATAATGGGGTGAGACAATACAACACAATACTCTTCAAAGATTATGAATCACACGGGTGAACTCGCATTTATTAACACAATGCAAATTTCATAAATATTTTGATCAATTTTACTCACGAAGAACTGACGTCTCTCCGTATTTTACATCTCAATCACGTAACTTCCGCTAAGGTAAGGGATGATATAAATGTAGAGGTGTGAACAGCAACAGTCGCGGAAGCTCAAGAATACAGTGGCGTAATGAAAAAAACTCGTAACAAGCCTTTTAGTAAATTGATCAATTTTCCAGACTACAAAATCCGTTTCAGATTCAAAAAAATCGGATTCTTGGCTTGCGAACCATAATATATCGAGTATTTGTAATGAAATAACCGCATTTATAGCAATATTACGATCAACGAAGAATCATTTTTATCAACTATAATGTTACTTATCATTCACAGATGTTTGGATTCCTATTTCAACTTATGAATTTTCTCACAAAATATCAGCGATGGCGGAAAAGGAATATACAAAAATTACAATAGATATTTGTTCATTGCGTTAAACTCTCATAGAACATTAAAAGATGAAATGTCGTTGCTTACTGATGAGTTCCTTGGAACTGTCATAATTTTTTTTCTCGCACTTCACCCCTCACTCTTTTCATCGCTGCCTTTCTGATAAGACTGATAACGATGAAAACGTCCACTCTATCAAAAAAAAAAAAAAAGAGACTTCCATATTGTCATCGTTTTATCAAGTATGGTTGGTATCATGCTTTTATCCACTCGAATTTTAAACATTTTAAAGAAGAGAATAAATATATGATATATTTAATAGAAAATGAAAACCGATATGCCACGTTTGGTTGGAGCTTTATTTCTGATAAATGACAATAGTTGGGAATCATTTTCATTGTTCATTGAAAGTGTGAATAATGCGATTGGACAAAAAACAATTGCTGCTGAAGGTGAGATAACGCACATAAATCCTGTCGACTATGCATTTGAATTATTGAATTTTTTGAATGATTGATAATTCATTTTCGGAATTTTTCATAATATTTATTGCTTTTTATTTTGTTCTTATGCGTTTTGTCTAGTCTTTCCATACACTATAAACATGATCATAAAAGTGAAAAGTATATTGAGATATATAAATGCTCGTTTAAGTCGTGTCCAATTTGATGGTGTAAAAGGGAAAAAGTGATGCTAAATTGTCATCAATGATTAGAATCATCGTCTTTTTTTCTGTAGTCAAAATATCTATCACAAAGTATGATTCCTGGTTGCATCAAACAATTTTTAAATGCCGACGGCATTAATACATCCACATAAAAATATTCCATCTCGATCTTTTGTGAGGTAGGCGGATAAAGTTGTATACCGATAATTTGGACTGCCATAATATAATCAAAAGAAATAACCGAAAATTTATCAACTAGGTTTCCAAAATAAAGAGCGCATTGAACGTTACCAGATTTAAACAACAAATAGGCAATATCATTTTTTTTTTCATCAATAATTTTCGTGAAATTTTTAATGAAGAGCAAAACCGATATGAACATATCACAACACAACTATGATATAACCTCTAAATCAACTAAAGAAATCGGTAGAAGAAAATGGCAATGATTCAAATATATAAATGAAATTCTCACCACATTCGCTCTCTGACAGCCTATATAGGCGACAAGTTTCAGGACAACACTGAATGCATACAATATGTGTAGAACTCGAGAGAGTTTAGTGTGTGGTGAAGACACAAGACACAAGAAAGAAAGAAAGAAAGAAAGAAAAAAATCAAAGAACGGGCCAGAGTGAAAGAAGGAAACGCAGTTAGAACGAGGGTGGGAGAAGGAAGGATGAGTGTGGGACTAACCCCCACAAACATCGTATTCTATTTCAGAAAGTTTCTCTCTTTCTTTCATTTTCCCTTTTTCTTGTTTCCAATACTCGCACTATATGCATCAGTGATCGTTCCAGCCGTTCAAACTACAGAAGAGACTGTAGACGACGAAATATCCCTCTCAAAGTATATAGCTTCGGATCCACAAAGTGACCTGTTCACACACACTCTTATGAATTCCAATTTCATTTACCAGTAGTAAGGAATTAAGGATGCCCTTTATATATTTGGGATACACTTCAATGGGGCATCAAGCCCTCATGTTTAGAGTTGGGACACCTGCTCTCCGTCTTCCCTAGTAGCGCTCACGGCACCCCCATACTAATATTTCTCATCGAAGCAGCTCTATCACCGACCTTTTAATATCTGAATATTCTCAAATATATTAACAACCACTCAAACTCCTTCGTCACATGATAGAACTCAATTGTTTGAACTTCTCCTCATTCTATAATTGAATGATGGAATTCCAGTTATTACAGTGAATTTCGATTGTGCGATTCATTGCGACGGCAATTTTATATCATTATAATTTGAAGGAAAAGAACAGGGTCTTCCATAGATCATCTGTTGAATAAACTTTTCGTTTTTCATGGCAGAATGAGAACGCAATGTTAATATTGCCGTATGAGAGAAAAAGACTTGCTGATTTAAATACAAAAATTTCATTACATATATTGAATACCAACAACACAAACGTCCTTTTTTGCATCCTGTGTTCTTATGCGTACATTCCCTTCTAATTTGTTGAAACTTCCTAAGAATAGAGTGCTTATAACATCTGGCGACAAGACGAATGACAGAAAATACGCAAATTGTAGCAGTTCCGGCTCCACAGCTTTTTTTTCCATGTTCACACGTTCCGTCGAAAGACTAACCGGATCTAGAAACCGTACGTTTCTGATGAGTAGGGCGTGGCGACGCAATGAAAAAATTATAAATATAAAAAAAATGATATTTATATATGTGATAAAAGAAAATTGAAAATCCTTCTTTTTCTATTGTTTTTTTATTTTTTTGTATAATTCAATTTCACGTTGCAAGCTACAATGATCAATGAATCTGGTTTAGTACAGTCTTTGTGGCGGTCCCATTGAAGATTTGATGTGGAGCGAGCGCACATTTTGCCAATGTTTCTTCAACAGCGATACAAGGAAATTGATTGAGAGATGGACGTTCTGTACAAGTTCATCGGGCGTCATCTCTACATGTCCCACGGCCACAGACAAACATAAAACCTATAAATCAAACAACAATTTGTTAATAAACGTTCCCAGACTATGTCCGAACCTACGGTACTTGGCTTGTGTGCTTTCGATCGAATAAAACATATTTGGAAAATTGCACATTATGGTCACATTATGGTAGGAATTAATGGCAAACATTCATAATTAATTTCATCGTTTTTCAAAATTGATAATTCAATAGAAAATACAAGAGGGAGATAAAAAACCTAGAGTACCTTTTTCATTTGAAACTTGATTGTTGCCTTCACTTCATCGATTTTAGCAACCATTGACTCTTGATGAGAAAGGAGACCAGGGAATTTACCGGCTTTGTTCAAACCAGGACCGAGAAGACGTGGAATCTGCTTGATTAAAGACTCACTGGCCAAGAATGCATCGTACTTTTTGGCTGGAATTAAACAAGGAGTCGAGATTACGATAAGCGCCGCAATAACATTTTAGACATTGAGTGATTGTGAATCTTGACGAATTGAGCTGTCTCGACATTGATTGAGGTACAAAATTACTGAAAAACAATGTCCACACCCAATGAAGAAATTAATCTTCTTCCATTGACGACCATCATTGTGATACACAAAATCAATGCTGGTGCTTTCAGGAAGATATGAAAATATGAAAGAAAAAGTATGGAACTTACCGAGTTTTTTGACCAGTTTTTTGTTTTTGTTTAGTTTTTTCAATGCCTCAGCGTCCATGAATGGAACACCATTAGCTTTTGACTCATCACAATGTTGCTGATCACCAAGAATACAAACTTGCATTTTTGGTCGTGGAATATTCTTCAGCCTGGAACACGAAATTAAGAACAACCTCAATGACAGAGTACTATTACATCATTTAACTACACTCGAAATATTCTTCAAACTTCAATCAAACTTTTTCTTGCCCGAATAATACATTGTTAATAATTATCAAATATTCGCAGTGAACAGAAAGCAAGTAGGACGAAATCTTCCAGTGCAGTTCCGTAACATTTGCAATCAACTTTCTGACTTACCATTAAGGATCACAGGGACCCATTTTAACGGTAATTATAACCTCCCCATATTTTTTTAAGACCCTTGGGTAAAAGGTCCGCCGAGAGAAGCTCAGCTACCTGAAGTGAATGAGACAATCTTTTCGGATTCTCAGTGAAGTGACATAATTTACAAACAAAATTCATGTTGAACTAAATTTTTCATGAAACATCTTCAAATGAATGAAAAGAAGGTCTCAAATTCAGGTGGAAACATACTTAACAGTGCCAGAGAAACGCTTGTCCTTCTGTGGATCATAATTCTTCAAACCAATTTGAAGCTCAACGGTTTCCAAAAATTTCCGTTTTTTGTCTTGCGAGTTTTGGATCACACTATTAACACACTCGTAGAGAGTATCACGCGATACTTTGGATCTGTAATGTAGAAAAACGTATTAGAACAGAATGATTCAACACTTTTTCCATTTGTTTTTCTATTCACGAAATTACGTGAATAGAATGTTAAGGCTGTTTCAACACTGATTGAGGTACAATGCTATCGAATTTTCAATGTCCACACCCAGTGAAGAATGTTAATATTCTTCCGTTGACGACCATCGACTGTTAAGTTACAACACAATTGAGGTGCTTTTAGGAAGTTTGGTTATGTTCTCACATTACCATATTCATGCATATGCACGTGTTCGTCTTCATTAATATAGCAAATTTATTCAATCGAATTTCTATCAGCAACATAATTGATATTATTATTACTCTTCATCGTTGATGTAAATTATAGATATTCCAATGGGATCCCACCAAAAAATCAGATACGTTCACATGACTGATACATTTTAATTTTAAGATCACACTCTATCAATTTAGTTCAAAAAGCAAAAATATTTCCCAGACATTAAGTAATAACATATTGTGAATTGAATTGATCGCGATATAAATAAATTATCCTCATGATCGATGGATAAATAACAGATACTCACGTCATGCTGTACGGAGGACGAGGTCCACGGCCTGAACGACAACCCTAGACAACGTTTCGGTGCGGAAAGAACAGGAAAGAAATTGAAACACACTACGACGGTGAGTGACGGCGCGAGAAATCTGTGAGCTGACACTCCACACTAGTCCTTTTGAAGCTAGCGCCTCTAGTGTCTTTTCAATGCATCATAAGCCAAAAGAATTCATATTTTAGAGCCCCATTCAAGAATACATTAAAATTTTTTATCATATGTGTATTCTTCATCGTTAGGACAGTATTGGTCCATTATAATTAATCCATTATTATCAATATTAATTGCTCTAAAATGAATTATAACTAATTTGCAATCCGCGCATGCGCCTATTGTGTCCATTCACACCATGGCGCGAAATTTAAAGTATATCAGTTTTACTCTTACTTAATGAACAAATAAATTAGACATGTGATTACAATTTTTGTTCTCTCACGAAATAGATCCGTGCCTTTGAATAACTTTACCATAAGAATGGTGCCTGTGGTTTACATGGATATGAACGCAGTGTATACAAACTATACTCTACACGCGTTTGTGTCGAAAAGACTCATTTGTTTACATACTTTTTTATAATCAACCACTCTCGCTGGATGTTAGTGGCCTTTATTGATATATATAGTATTATTCATTACGACGGGCAGAAGGGCCTTTATCATCAATTTGGCCTACGAAGGCACATGGTTAAAAATGAGACTGGAAGAAAAAAATCTGCTTTTGATAAGTCGTTGACTCCAGATATCAGAAGGTTTAATTAGAAGGCATATTCACAGCGAAAAAATGGAGAGAGTAATCACTAATTGAATTATATTTAGAGAGAGATGTTTTTCATTAACGCATAAAGAGTGAGCGTGTTCAGCCGATGAAAGTACTTAGCATCCTAAGTAAGTTACTCAGCATACTGAGCTAAGTTTTCGGCCTGGACACTTTACGGATACTAAGGAACTTTTTTCTCGTCGCCATTTTGCTGAGTATT